>LPNX010071958.1:832450-893851 GCA_001517045.1 Pseudotsuga menziesii | reverse complement strand
AAAATCTGGTTATATTTCCCTATAAGTTAGTTCAACTAGAATCTCTCTAGTTCTCGAAAGTAAAGTAATATGTCATTATTCCACACCATCGAATGAATATCACCAATAAGTAACATAAAACAAAAAAAAATTAATATTTTATATAATTGTACAATCTATTACTTTATTTTTTATTTTTAGTTTTTTAGTTTTACATATAGATTTCATATTCTTCTCAAATTAAATATATTTTACATCTTAATTATGAATTCCTCTCAAGTGAAAAGTACACAAACATTTTCATCTCGATCTGAAATTCATTTAAATTGAAATGTATGAAAGAAAAATGAGCATATCAATTTGAAATTCATTTGTTCAATTTGAAGGATCATCCAATTAGTTTGAAATTCATTTGTTCAATTTGAAGGATCATCTAATTAGTCTAACAATAACTGGGACTGTTCAAGAAAGAACAAATGCAGATCCTTGAAAGCAATACAAAAAGTATGAAAAAATAAGAACAGTCCTTGTGTGCATAGTTGTATTTTAGCATTTTAATTTTTTTTTCCCACCCCAAGGAAAGAAGAAGCTTGCCTAAACAACAAAACAATATATGGCAATGATTTAAAGCAAAGGAGTGGAGCTTTTACAATTTGTTTAGGATATTTTCCTAAAATCAATTAGACAGATCTTGAACATGGAAATTTTTTAAACCATATCCAGAGGAAAGGTAAAAGAATTCTAAAACTATAGTCTCATTATTGATAGATGGAGAGTATTATCTGAGCAAATGTTGGGTGTGTGTTTTCTTTATAACATGGAATCTTTATAGTTTTCCTATTTTTCTTTTTTTATTCTATTTACTGCAAGAGTAAGAGTGAGCAGTTTTATAGTTCGATATTGGTAGAAATGCAATGCATGTTCCATATTTTGGTAATTATTTGAATTAAAAAGAGGAAGAAAACAAAGATCTTAAGATAATGAAAGGTGCATGATAATGACCTGAACGGGACAGGTATAGCCTTCACACTTGGCATAGCCATAATTATTATATTTTTTTTATAGCTTTGACACTTGGCATAGCCATAATTATTTATTTTTTATATTTTTTTTAAATACATAACGAAGCGAGATAAAATAGACTCCAAAAATGTCGCCACCAACCTTAAAAAATGAGCCATTCATAAAAATAAGAAGAAATCGACAAAAATATTGTCTACATAAGCTGCTGCCGATTCTACCGACACCTGGAGCATTAATTATTGATTTAAAATACAACCAATTGCAAAGGGTTAATTGTTGTAAGCACTAGTTTTACTATATTTTGAATGCATTTTTCACTGGCAATATTCATAAACAAATATCGTTGATATTTGATATCAATGATATTGCATTCTAACACTTTTCATGAAATTAAATATAAGATCTTACATTGTTCCTAGCAGATGTATTTTAAAGCAAAGGCAAGCAATGAAACAGAATGGAGAGTCATAACTCGTAACATCTTCAAGTGGGCCAATAAGTTCTGAAAAACTATTGTTTTCCAACACTATTTTACGGCAGCTACATTAAAAGTTTTCTGATGAGTGCTGGAGAACTTATGTCAATACTTCATCTCATTCTGGCATTGTTCATTTCCTTACCAATACTGAAAAGTTAATATCAATACAAAAACAAAACCTAAAGATAAAAATAGAAAAATCAGTGTGCGCACATTTCAAGCCATCACTGCATTTGTTATTAAAACAATGACCATTTTTGACTTGGTAAAAAGAAAAATCTAACAACAATAAGAAGCGATTTACTAAACATACCATCAATGTTTGGAACCATTCACTATCTACCATTTAGCGCTGATTCAACAACAAGGACAAGCAGCTCATGCCCCTGGCGACTTGGACTCAAACCAAATAGGAGAAGGTTTCGTTGGGAGGTCTGATGTAATGTTGTGGAATCAGACCCTAACTAATTATGAATATTTTTCAAAGACCATGACCTGTGCATATTTTTTTTTTAATTATGAATTGAAATCCTCCTTCATATTTTCCCGAAGCATATTATAATATATAATCCAAGTTATTCTTAACAACTTAATATGATCCATTATAGGTTAACGTGAATGTAAATCATGTAAGAATTTAGATTAAAATTAATAACAATCTTTAAAAAGCAAAAATAATCCAGCAACAGAACAGCTGACCATTCAAGTGGCAATAATAAAAGAATATGCACTCACCTTTGGAGTTGGGACACATGTAAAGTCTGGACTCGCACAGGTTAAAGTATTCATTAGTCTGCATGCAGCTCTCATTGCATAATACCCAGTCATAAATGAAAGGGGAGCATTTCCTGCAAAAGCTTAAAATACAAATCTAATTTTTAAATATTCTATGAAATATTAAATATTTGAGACATCCTATTTTGAACGCATATGAATGATATCCAGGTTAGAAATTTAAATCTTCTATGAATGATATCTAAGTTATACATTTAAATGGAAAGGAAAAAGCAACTGTCACAAAATGTACCGTAAAAAAACTTCAAAGGCCTGAGCCACAAAATAAGCACAAGGGTCAAGCAAAAATTTGAAAACATAGATATAAATTTAGAGTTCGTGCAATATGTATGTGAATCCACGCTATGTGTTTTTTAATAACCTGCAACAAGCAAAATGGCCCATATGGTTAAATCCCATCTGATAACGAATGTTAATTGTTAGATAAATAATAATTAAAAAAAATATGACCTGTGCATATAGCCTGAGAAATAATATGACTGTGTATGATATTGAATGATAGCCTAAGCATGGGAAATGAGGTAGCTCCCTCGTACTTTTGATTAGTTTTCTACCCGGTGAACGCAGAGGGATGACTTGTTTTGAACAAAGGTTTAATTTTCCACACCAGATCAAGTTTTCTCCACTGTTGGACAGTGGCAACAGGAAATGCACATAATATTGACAGTGCCGTGAGATGCACACAGCTCCATATGCAACTGGATCGCGGTCACTCGAAGCCACTAAACAAACCCAGCCATTTTAAAGCAAGCAGATAACATTTATGAGACAACCAAAGGATGCAAACTCTCTAACTGGTGCAGAAACTGGTTGCTCAACTCAGAGGCAAAGGAGTGAAGGAAGAAATTGGTAAAAGGAGAAAGATGAACAATCAAGAATTGAGAAGAGGGATGCTTTATAAGTAAGAGCAGGTGCTGAACTGAAGGAGGACGTTGTTACGAGGAGGTGAAAGTAGTTGACAGAGGATCACTAACACATTGCCATGCTCCGGCTCGCTGTTGACACATTGCCATGGTCCCTGCATGCAATGCATCCACTGCAAGTCTGCAACTATTTCACTGCATCTATCCGCATTGAATTGTGGGTTGTCAGACCGGTCATCAGAGTTGTCAGGTAAAGAGAAAACTAAAATGTAAAGCTACAATAAGAGCGTAGATGCCCAAAACTTAGAGACCAACCCTTTCCCAGGCCGGTACCTTCCCTAAAAGAGCTAAACAAAGGGTTGGGAGAACTTCTCTATTCTTTCTTTCGTTGAACGTACTGCTGGGAACATGGGTGCGCCTTTTCCAAACTTCTCGCCTGCATATCTGGCACAATGAACCAGCGAATAGGTACCTCAAAGTTTGATAAGGCCAACACGAATGAATGATGGCACATATTAAGTGACGCTGGCGATAGAGGACACCCTTGTCCTATCCCATGGATAATTGTAATTAACCTCTCATCCTTGTTCGGTGCACATGAGTCCATTATGGAGTTGTATTTGCAATTGTGAGTTTGTAATCACTGTTTTAATTTTGTTCGAGACAAAATATCAAACAAACGTTGGGAGAGGCTTCTGGTTCGTTTTCTTCTATAAATCTTATATCCGTGCGGCCGGAGATAATGTAAACGTGGTCAAATTTGTAGTCATTTTGTACCCATAGTCAAGACATAGGTTATAGATTTTTTTGTTTAACAAGGTATTCTTCCTTTAAAAACATAAGATTTAGTGATAAGGATGATAATGACCATTCAGTCTTCCAATAAGAGGTATTAATGACCTCATTTGTGTATCACTTTTATTGACTTTTCGTAATGGATGTATTTTATTGAATGACTGCTATCAAACATCTTATGCTCGACACTGCAGATACACTGCAGTATTTGTTGTCCATTCTTGATAACTTTCTTTTTGAAAGTGGAGTCAAAACAAAAATTATTGAAGAGAATAACTAACAAATTTATGTTTTGTTGTAGAAGGGTATTACAACTTACACAGGAAAGAGTATACTACAATAAGGACCAAGAATGATAGGAGTAGCTAACCATCAGTGTCACCACCCAAGCCTGGCATAGAAAGAACAATGCAAAGACAAAACTAAATGAATGAACAAAGATATAATAGCAAACAAACAAAGAGGCTAAGCAACAAAAGAAAAAAAGGCTGGTATTTACCTACATATTCGAGCACATGCTTTACCTACCACGAAACAAGTTTGGGGTTTGTCCAATATCCAAGAGAGCATGCTCACAGTTGTAGAGAAAAGGAAAATGAAACCTTGTCCAATACCCAAGAGAGCACGCTCACAATGGTAGAGCAGAAGAATACCTATAATCCAGAAAATGAAACTAAATCCGAAATAAACCAACCAAGAAACAACGAAAGAGAACTGCTTAGTTGTGGAAGAGGCCAAACAATTTCAGAGATCAAGCCAAACAATCCAGAAACAAACAGTAACAATTAAGGAAACAACTCTGAGCAAAGACATTAACTTAAAGAGCTTGTCGAATAAATTCTACAACCAACCCAACCCACTCTCCAAAGCCCACTATGTGAGTAGATTCATTACAAACGAAAATAAGTGACAAGTGGAAAACACATTAAATCCCCTGACATAATCTCTTCGCCACATCCCCTTACATGAAATCCAGGGATTGCTTCACTACAACCCCGACAAATGAGCACATAGTAAAATGTTATTTTTTAATAATAAAAATTAAATGCGAAAAACCAGACCATACTCGAAACATTAGAATGACTACCAACTACATTTTTTTTAACTCGGGGATAAAATGGCACGCCATTGCTTTTCAATGGCCACGTGGCAGTTGATATGCGCTTGACTTGATGTGTGTCTGGGCGGCTTTGCTCGGGCAGGGAAAGGTTAATTTCCTAACCATGTATTAAGGTGTTGCATTGAATACTAATCCGTGCATCAGCTTCGGAAAGGTGCATGCAATAGACACGTATGTATGATCAAGGAAAAAACCAAGTTAATGTTGCTGACGTTAGCCCGCCGGCGGGTCTTGGGGCACGAAGTCCCAGGCCTACGTCACCTATATAAACGAATAGGAAATAAGATAAATCAAAATTTAAATAATTCCCCAAAAATAATTGATACAAACTATAGCAAAAATTATATGTTTTTATTGAAGTTGCTACAAATTAGTCCAAATAATTGGCCTGACCGATTCATATATATCCCCTTGTCGGGGACATAAAAATATTCCACATAAAGTTCATCTATTTTGCCATCAAAATGTAAAAATTCCACATAAAGTTCATCTTTCACCATCAAAATGTATTTTCATCACGGATGTGGATGTTGTGATGTTTATAAATTAATGATATGCTTTTTAACACATTGCTTTTCTTTTTATTCAAAGTAAATGTTATGCCATGTTCTTAACCTAGGTAGTTGATGGGTAATTTCTACCATAGTAGTGATGGTATTTTCTTTAAACTTTTATAGATGACCAAATGCTAAAACTTTTGGATTGATATGCGATATTTTTATCTCTATGTGTTTTATTGATAATTTTAACTTTACATTAACTTATAATAGAAGAAGTGTGAACATTAAATTATCCTTCTTTTAAAAGAAAACTTTACTAGGAAATAAAAGAATTGTGAACATTAAATTTCCCTTCTTTTAAAAGAAAACTTTACTTAGATATAAAAAAATTGTGAACATTAAATTCCACTTTTCAAAAAGAGAAGACTTTACCCAAAAATAATGGAATAATACTATTTATATGATTTGGAATAATACTCTCAATTGGTATTTTCTTTAAACTTTTATAGATGACCATATGGTAAAACTTTTGGATTGATATGTGATATTTTTATCTGCTATGTGTTTTATTGACAATTTTAACCTTACATTAGTTTACAATAAAAGAATTGTGACCATTAAATTCCCCTTGTCAAAAAGAGAAGACTTTACTAAAAAATAATGGAATAATACTATTTATATGATTTGGAATAATACTCTCAATTGGTATTTTCTTTAAACTTTTATAGATGGCCATATGGTAAAACTTTTGGATTGATATGTGATATTTTTATGTGTTATGTGTTTTATTGATAATTTTAACCTTACATTAGCTTGCAATAGAAGAATTGTGAATATTAAATTTCCTTTTTTTAAAAGAAAACTTTACTCGGAAATAAAAGAATTGTGAACATTAAATTCCCCATTTCAAAAAGAGAAGACTTTACTAAAAAATAATGGAATAATCCTCTCTACATGATTGTTTGATTATATATGATTTTTGTCATTGTGTTATGTGTTTTATTGATAATTTTAACTTTACATTAGCTTACTTGAGAAGAATTGTGAACACTCTCTATTTTAAAAAAGAGAAGACTTTACTTGGAAAAAAACTCTAGAATGTATGGAATGCACGAAGGTGGTTGACGAGTGAGAGAGAAGTGTGGAGTTGAGACATTTCAAGAGGATTACTGCTTGAATGATTTTGATGAGGGATTTGTATGATGAGTGCGATATCTCTTCATAGTTTTGGTGGTTGGCAAAAAGGGTTTTGATGATGGCTTTGTATGATGAGGGCGACGTCTCTTCATAGTTTTGGTGGTTGGCAAAAGTGTTTCTTAGGGTGTTGCTTTTTATTATTATTGTTTTTTCTTTTAGAAATAAGGTTGTTGTTTTTTGTTTCTCGTGGTTAATGGTTGGATTTTTATGGTGATTGAACGTAATTTTTATTATGTGGTTGATGTCTAGCTTTTGTTTGAGGACTTGTATTTTATGTGGCTTAGGATCTTTATTTTCATGTTGTTCATGGTACCGAAAATTGGTGCTCACTACATCCATAGAACTCCCCCCCCCTCCCTATTCCACGAGGAATGTGGGAAGGCTAGATATTGTCGGTATAAAGGTGGTTCAATAGGAGCATCAAGTATGCCTAGTTAAGAGATCAACATGTCACTTACAAGGATTGAACCTGGGTGGGAGGGTAACAATCATTCCTCCCAAGCACCCAAGCTATGTCCAATGGACATGTCTACCCATGATTTATTTATAGGTTTGTCGCTTTTTCCTAGAGGTTGGGGATACATGACACACAATGGTTAGATTTGTTAGGTTCATATCTCTAGTCGAATCCAACAACATTTGATTTGTTATCATGCTTGAAGGTAGCTTGGAGTGGATGATTAGGGTTTCAACCTACTAGAGGCTTTTAGTTGTTAGGTGTGTTTTAAATAAGGCCTTCCTTGTAGTTGAGATAATTGGGATTCTAGTGGTTAAGGTTGTGGCCTAGGGCCTAGCCTGCTCCATTGGATTCTTCTCCACTTATGTGAGTTCCTTCCATGATTTTGGTAGTGAAAAGTTTTGGCTAGCAAATTGATGATTACCTAGTATATGTTTCCTCCTTGCATGTTACTAGGGTGTTTGTAAAGGGCGTATACTTTTGATGTAGTTGTGGGAGAGCGCATTTCCCACACAATTTATAGGCAACTCACGGGAACTAACTACATCTGGAGTCCAAAAATGATGTTTGTTTTGACATTAGTGTTGGCATACAATTCTTTCTCATATTGGGTGTTGGAATTCATTATAGTTCTTCTTTTTCCTTGATTTTTTTACAAATGGCATCATATTATCATGTTTGATTCATTTTTTAAATTTACTAGGTGTTTCCATGTTTTCTTGTTAGCTTGGTTAATGCCAATATGTTGGCATTAACAATGTTAATACTTCAATGTTTTATATTTGAAATTAAAAAAATAATCTTTGGAAGGATCTCATCAATATATTTCCAACAATATATCGCATACCTAAATCAAAGTTTGTACATAAAAGTTATAACCCTAGAAGTAGACATTCAAATTTAGCTTATTGAGAACCATACATTTATCTTAATAATAAAAGGCCATAAAAATGAGAAATACTGATATATATTTAAATGATGTTTTATTGCTAATTTAAGGACTTAATATAATCTTCAAAAGGGAATCCAGGAGCGGCGAGAGGAGGAGGGGTCATCATTTGTCCCGAAGGGAACATTGAAACCGAATATTACTGGAATATAAGAAATGACACGAATAACACGGCTGAAGCTTATGGACTATGACAAGGACTTAAGAAACTGGAATCCATGGGGGTTGAAGAAGCCATTGTGCTTGGAGACTCTTGAATAATAATGCAGGCTATGAATAGTTCATTTCAATGTCAAAACCTAAGGCTATCCACTTATACACTTATCATCATCCACCATTTTCTAATTTTAAAATAAAAATGATTTAATTTCTCAACAAAAACCCTAGCCTCAACCTAACTTCCCTTATTTTTCATTCTCTTTTAGTATTTTCTCCTCTCCTTTGCAACCCATGTCTATCTCATAAATAAGAGTAAGCTTTTATTACTACTTGCTTATGGAGGCTTGGAATGAAAAGGAGGTTCAAGGCTTGCTTGTAGAGGACAACTTCTTAAGACATTGAGGTGGTCCCCATAAATGATTTTCTTATTCTTATTATACAATATTTTAATGAGTTTACTCTTTGTTGCATAAATTGGTTTATGGCTCACAGTTCACTTATTTTTATTGCAACTAATGGATGACCTCTTCTCTAGACCATAGATTCCATTAGTAACCATCTTCTATGTTTTTTTGTTAGGCAAGTTTCATGGATATGGTCCCAATATTTTCATTTTCATGCAGTGGGGAGGAAGTATTTTTTATTTTATTTTAAAGGAGTTGTTTTTATCATATGATTTTCTCCATCTTTTATGAAAATGTTCACCCATCTTCTTGGAAACCCCTATGTAATGGGCGAGAAGTTTTTGTTCTCCCAAGCCTCCTTTGTCCTTGTGTCCTCTTAAAGGGTATTTTTCCACACCATAAGGATGCGGCCCATATATACGGGAGTAACCATATTAAAATGATCTTCACCTTCTTTCTTCAATGGAAATATTTGTAAACTCCTACCAAATCTTGAAACCCCACACTCCCCACCCCGCTCACACCCCAAAAAAAGCCACCCAAAAAACAATTAAAAACCATTACAAGGAAAACAACTTGTAGTCGACAAAGGCTTTTAGTTATATAAGATTGGGCAAAATTTTCAAAACAAAAAAAACTCCACTAAAACGACCACCATTGGTAATAGAGGGTTTGATAGAGGTTGTAACAAATGTTTATTATAACTAAACAAAAGTTTGGGTAGCTAGAGGTTTCATTAGATGTTTTTAATTTGTGTGCATAAATCATATGAATGCAAAGGTGTTTATTAAACATACATGCATCGATGCATAAAATTTAAAATGTGTGCACCAGGGCGTAAACATTACATGCACTTATGCATACAATTTAAATTGTATTAATCGATCATTTTGAATTATATAAAGCCCTAGTGTGTATTTTATGTTATAATTCATTGGATCTTATTGTCCTAGTTAATGAACACGTCGGAGAAGACCATTTAGAAATATGCACAAATGCTTATATTACTATCCACATTGTTCTATCTTCTAAATTTAATGATGACGATAATGGCCATTGAATTTCCCCTTTTTATGGACTTCGATGCATTTTATATACATAATAACACACACACACACTAACAATTTACAGTTTCCCCACACTATTTAATGAGTTCAAAAATTAAAATGCACCATTCTATATTTTAACTTATTTTTTTTAATAAAAATTTCAATTAATCATAAAAAGATCAAATATTTCTTATAAAAATATTGAAATTTTAATTTTAATTATTGCATTTGGATATAATGGTTGTATTCATGTGTTATTCCATTGAAATAACATATAATCATTGTAATAGTTAATTATCCATTTATGTAATCAACAACGCAATTATTTACAACACTGGATAATGCAATAGAATAAGAAACCATTTTGTTATATATAAATGAGAGGTCCATTAGACGTAGCTTGGGTGATTGGAGGAATGATTGTTACCCTCCCCACCCAGGTTCAATCCTTGTAAGTGACATGTTTGAGCCCTTAATGGTCNCCCACATTCCTTGCAGAATATTGTGGGGGGGGGGGGGTTCCATGGATGTAGTGAGCACTGATCTTTGGTGCCATGAACCACTTGAAAAAAAATATAAATAAGAGACCCTTCGTCATAAAATGGAACATCATAAATGCCCACAATAATCAAAATGTCATGATGTAATTGTTACACTTATTGGTAACTTGTGAGCATCCAATTGGGACAATATGTCCAATATATTAAACAAAATGTTTGATTTTCACAGACAAACATTTCAAAACATACAACATCAAAGAACATTCAATTATATTGATTGTTGTTCTTCACTCAAACTGCTGGCATTGCTTGAGCTACTTGAATGCCTCATTTCTTCATCACTTGGGTTATTTGATCCAATGTCTTGTTGATTGGCTTGATTTTGTTCCTTCTCTTCATTTTCCATCTACAAACATAGAAATAAAGCGTAAGAAGTATATATCTAAATTTGTAATATAATATACATGATTGTGTAATAAAAAACCTACAATAGTAAGAAAGTATTTATAAACAACACACAATCTTCAAAGCCTTTCCTCATGCCGCCTCTCAACAACTCTTTTGTTGGCTCCACTCCATACTTTGTTTCTTGCAATTTTTGTATGCCATGGAAAAGCATTGATATAATTAACATGTAAGTTTCTTTTTGTTCCATTAGTTATAAAATGATGGAAGTAAAACAACATAACTACTTACAAATTGCTCAATTAACTTTTGACTCTGCAATGTATACTCACAACCCATACTTAACCCAATGTTAACCAATTCTTTAGATGCCTATTCTTTGTATGTTAGCACTTGCTAAAAGACATCTAAGGATGTGTGTAATTAATTAAAATATAAATCTCACAACAAATATGAAATCTTTAGTAAGGAAACATAAGTTATACTCACAAAATTTGCAATCAACCCTTTTCTTCCTTGTTAATCCTCTAGAGTTCCAGAATGAGTAAAATGATTTGTATTAAAACAAATAAGGAGAATCAACCAAAAATTTACATGCCATAGATGGTTAAAAAAACTCTATTTGTTGTAGAGTAACTTCACAAAATTTCTCCTCCTGATAACTCCTTAAGACTGCATCTACAATGGGGCGTGAGTGCCTGCAACAACAGATCGTATGGGTGATAAGAGCCTGTAGCAGATCGGGAGGGTTTTGTGAGAGCTTGCTTGCGTGGGTGGGGATCGCGAGGATAGGTTCGAAAGGATCGCTTGAGCGGGTGTGTGGATCCTGTTGCCACGTGAGGAGTGCTACTCCTAGCCTATCCGTTCTTTCAATGGGTTTTCTATTCGGTGGTGGCTTGATCCAATCTCGATCAGGTCTGATCTTGATCGGTGCTCATGGATCCTTCGGATCCCCTTTCGGAGGAGCAAAGGCGCCTCTTAGAGGTTTCCTTTCGGGCTCTGGTTGACTCCTCGCCCCCTCCGATGTCTGAATGCCAGGCATCTAGCTTTGTGGGGAGAGTAGTTGTCCCCTACATTTAGATCATGTCGACCACTTCAAGAATGAAGGAGCTTGCCTTGAGTGAGAAGGGTCTAATAGGTCAATTCACTGGGATCTGGCCCTCTCTGAAAACCATGGATCTTTGGATATCGAAGAACTGGATGCCTTTGATCTTTGGAGGCTTGCAACACTACTTCTACGGAAAAGGGTATTTTATTTTTTCTTTTTCTGTTTGAGAACAAAGATGACAGGGATCTCATCTTTAGAAGCAGGCCTTACTTCATGGGGCCGAGAGGCATGTATCTAAACCACTGGACTTTATCTTTTGACCCATAAAAAGACATCCCCTCAGCAGTGCTGGTGTGGCTTTTCCTTCCCCATCTTCCTCTACATTGCTGGAAAGTCGAGGCCCTTCAAGCCATTGGAAATACCCTTGGAAAATACATTGACAAGGCAGAGCCAAAGGGGCCATTATTCGCATGCGCAAGGATATGTGTGGAAGTTGATTTAGAGAAAGGATTGTTGGAAGAAGTGAATCTGTTCATGGATGGATGGGAACATCTGTAGAAGGTCGACTATGAGCAGCTTTTGTTCAAGTGTAGGAAGTGCCATGAATATGGGAATTTTGTTAAAAGCTTCCCTAAAAAAGCAACATATGATCATTGGAAAAGTGAAGAAGAAGGATGGAAACAGGTGAAAAGAGGGAAGAAGGCACTGAATAACTCTCCCAATGTCAACAATGATTACCAACCAGGAAAAACTAAGGAGCAGGTTACTATCACCGATATGGACAACAAAAATCCATTTATAGCTCTTCATATAGAATAGGGAGAAATCCCTACGGCAGGTATCACTCTAAAGGGTGAAGAAACGGAAGAAGGTTGGGATCCGGAACCAAGCGCGCTTCCAAATGCCAATGAGGATGGGTTAGAGAATGCTCTCGTAGGATCTTCCTCCCCAGGTGGTTCTTAGGTAGTTATGGTAAAAAAAAAGTAGACCAAATCCAAGGGTAGAGTCCCCAGGCCAGTCCTCTTCGCAAGGATCACAAGAAATCCCAGATCAAGCTCCACCACCATCCATAAGGGGAAGGAAAATGCACAGCCATTATAGGGAGCAGGAAGCAGAAAGAGAACTCGAGCTTGGGAGGCAGATGAGTATTGAGGAAACTAAGCTACTTCAAAACACCAAAAGTGCCAGAGGATCAAGAGCAGATAGCAGGTCTCGAGCAGCACCTCAAATGTCAAAGAAATAATGATATTTGTCTCTTGGAATTGCAGAGGTATGGGGGGCACTAGCAAAGTGGAGGATATTAAAAGCATGATCAGATCTGAGAAACCCGTCATTCCGATGATCCAAGAGACAAAAATGGTCAAAGAAGTGGTTATGGCCCTATCTCAGCTTCATTGGCGTAGCTACCAAGGAAGAGCCATAAGATCCAAAGGGGCTTCAGGAGGAATCACCACCTTTCATAATGCTGAAAAATATGTCGTGAAATTAGTAAAAGAATCCAATCACTGGCTCCTCACGGAGTTGCAGTGCAGAGAAAAGCTAGAGTATATTTTCGTTTCTAATATATATGGGGCAACGCATTACAGGGATAAGTTGATATTTTTGGAATCTCTCAATTTGTTGAGCGAGATATTATAAGGAAAATATACTATTCTTGCTGGGGACTTCAACACCACCAAATCCCAGGAGGATAAGAGGGGAGGCTCGATCGTTAGAGACCCATTCAGAGAAAAAATGGAAGATCTGATGGAAGATTTGGATCTTTTGGATCCCCCTCTCAAGAATAGGAAATATACCTAGAGCAACAAAAGAATGAGCCCCAGTCATATTGATGCAAGACTTGATAGGTTTTTGTACAACTCCTCCTTCCTTCAAAGGGATCTGATCCCTTCTTCTCTAGTCCTTCTGTCTGCTACTTCTGATCACAAGCCAATATTCTTGTCTCTAACTCTCTCTAAAAAGCTGGGCCCTATCCCTTTTCGTTTCAACCCTCTCTAGTTGTAGGATCAAAAGGCTATGGAAATGATTCAAGACGCTTGGAACTACAATATCCTTGGCTCTCCTAGCTATATATGGGAGTTAAAGTTAAGAGCTACCATATCCACTCTTAAAGGTTGGGCTAAATTTTCTTTCAAAGGGCCTTCATTACAAAAGAAACAAATTCAAGATGATCTGGTTTCTTTCCAGAAAAGAATGGAAGATGAAGATGTGATCATGCTTGCTCTAAACCATTAAAAAAAATTGAATATGAGAATACTAAGGGCTGCTAGGAAGGAGGAGGAAGAGCTAAGGCTGAAATCCAGACAACTATGGCTGAAAGGGGGCGACAACAATACAGGCTATTTCCACAAACAATCAAAAGCCAGATTAAGCTCTAATACTATTTGAGAGTTGTATGATAGCAATGGAAATAAAATTGATGGGAACGAGGCTATCAAGAGGCACATTGTTCAGCACTTCAGAAATCTCTATACAGACAGAGATGAGACAAATCCAATCTCTCAGGCTGAGCTTCTCTCGGTTATCCCCTCGAAGATTTCTGATGACGAGAATGAGGATCTTATGCAGCCTATTTCAGAGCATGAGATAAGTGATGCAATTTTGAACTTTGCAGCTTGACAGAGCACCGAGCCCCGATGGGTTCACAATCAACTTTTACAGGGTTGTGTGGGACATCATTAAGGTTGATGTAAGAAGTATGCTCAACTGGACGAGGAAGAAAGACAAAATTGGTGGGCCTGCCAACTCATCTTTCCTCTATTTTATTCTGAAGGAAAAAAAACCTAACTTCGTGGACAAATTCAGACCAATCTCTCTTTGTAACACTTCTTACACGATTCTAACAAAAATTCTTGCTACAAGAATAAAAAATATCATGAAGCATATTATTTCGGAGTCTCAAGGGGGATTCGTAGCTGGGAGGCAAATTCTTGACAACATCATCATTGTTCAAGAAACCATCCATTCTAGCATGGAAAGGAAGCAACAATGTATGGACATCAAGATCGATATGGATAATGCTTTTGATAGGGCTAACCATTTTTTTTCTTTTTGAAATTATGAACAAGTTTGGCTTCTTGAATAAGTTTATTAGATGGATCAAAGCTTGCATTAAAAGTTTGTGGATTGCTCCATTAATTAATGGAATACCGACTAATTTCTTCCAAGCCTCAAGGGGCCTTAGGAAAGGATGCCCATTGCCACCACTTCTTTTTCTATTGGTAGCAGAGTCTATGAGCATAAAGCTCCAAGCATTGTAGGAAAATGGGAAGTTAAGAGGCTTAAAGATTTCTAGGGGGATCAAAGTAGCAATGCATGCCCAGTTCGCAGATGATACAAGTCTTCTTAGTGGGGCCTCCATGGTGATTGCAAAAATATTTAATGAAGCTCCATCTTCATTCTTAAAATCTTAAGATGACAAGTTCAATTTGATAAAATCCAAGGTTTATGCCTGGAATTTCCTGCCTAGGACACTCGCAAGGATTTCCAGAATTATTGGCTTTGAGGGTATGTTAAACAGGAATTCATTCACCTATCTCGGGAACCCTATCTTCAAGGGTAAAAAAACGTATGTTGATTGGCAGGGAATTGTCAAGAAGATCAAGAAAAAAATATCCGCGTGGGGAGTGAGGTGGCTCAACCCAACTGGTAAGCTTGTCCTCATAAACTCTATCCTTGCTGCCTATCCAATTTATACCTACTCAATCTCCTTAGCCCCAATGAAAGTTATGTAGGAAATCACCAAGGAAATTAAAAAATTCCTTTAGCAAGGGGGTAAGTCAAATGGCAAGAAAAAATTTCATTATGTAAGTTGGGACGTAGTTTACAGTCCAAAAAAATGTGGTGGGAATGGAATAAGGGACCCGATAAGGATGAACCTCACTCTAGGAGCGAAAATATCGTGGAGGATTGTCACAGGTGAGAAGGGTTGGTGGAAGGAGATTCTTAGGAAGAAGTATGTGAAGGGAGCAAGGAAACGTTGTGTGGACAAGTACCCTCTGACAGGGAAGGGGTCTCCAATCTGGGTCCTTTGCAAGAAGGCGACCCATATCATCAAAAATCACCTGCATTAGAGCCTTGGTAATGGTAAGCAGATAAGAATCTGGTAGGATTTCTTTGGGTTGGTCTCTCTAGTAAACCATATGGTGGCATTCTCTGATCTCTAGCAATGCCTAGATACTTTAAACATTTTTACCCTCTGCGATCTATCCTTCTGGAAAAATAACGGAAGATGGGGTGGATGGAAAGCATTGGACGTGCCTGAGCATATAATGCTTGATTTTAATGCTCTCTGCTCAATTCTTCAAGGCTATGTGCCTTTTCACAGATAACTATTGGATAGTAGAGGCTGGGGTAAATCAAGGATTTACACCGTTAAAGAAGGGTATTGAATCATTTCATATAATGAAAGCATCAGCCAAGCAAACAACAAGTGGAACAAAGTCTGGTGCAATGATGGTCTCCCAAAAATTAACATCTTCTTCTGGATACTTTCCCACTGCAAAATTCTGACTGCTGAGAATTTGAAAAAAAGAGGGCTTCAAGGGCCTTCAAGCTGTGTTCTTTGCAAAGAGGCAGAGGAGACCATCGATCACCTATTTTTGCATTGTAAGTTTTCCACTGAAGTTTGGTCTTTGGTTGTACATGAGTTACAGATAAATTTGATTCTTCCAACAAATTGGAATGACCTCTTTGCCTATTGGAAAGACTACTACTAGGGTTGTCTTCTCCAAAAACCAGATCTCACAAGATCCTGGGTTTCCCTTCCTAAATACCTCTGCTGGAAGATTTGGGTAACCAGAAACAAAAATCTGTTTGAAGGTGAGGTATCCTACCCAATGAAAGTAATGCTAGTAGCAAAATTGTTGTGGGTGGAAGCCTTAGTCACAACAGGGATGAAGAATATCAACAATGAGCCTTTGAATTCTAAGGAAAGAGAGTGGGCTCTCGACTTTCTTTAGCCTGTTTCCAATAGCTGACATTCGGCAGTCAAAAGGTCTAATTGATTAAATTGGCAGCTAAGAATGAGTGATGGTGCTTTTGCTAAATGGAGGCTAAGCCTGAGCTGTAACTCCCTTCTCTTTGATGGAGCCTCTAAAGGCAATTTGGGGTTGGCTGGGGTAGGGGATGTCATTTTTTATCCTGGAGGAATCAAGCTGAAGGATTATGCCTGGGGCTTGGGTAAGAAATCAAATAATGGGGCTGAGTGGCTTGCTATTATCAAAGAGCTGGAGATTGCAAACAATTGTGGGATGGAGGAGTTGGAAGTCTACGGTGGCTCACTCATGGTCATAAGGGAAGCAAGATTGTTGTATAAGAAGAGGAAGAGTCCGATAACCAAAATGCATCACATCCTCATCTGTCTAGGAATGGAGTTTAAATCTATAAATTTCTTCCATATACTAAGAATGAACAACAAGTAGGCCGACTTAATGGCCAATAGAGGAGTCTCACTAGATAATGGCGAGCTTGTCTGCAATGAAGACAAGCTTGGGATAAGCTGGATCCCCTGAGATGGATTTTATCACCACTATGGATCTGTCTCTCATTCATCTTACTGGTATGCATTATGCAATTCATGGTAGATACTCTCACACTGATAAGCTAATGAATGTGTTGGCATTTTGTTCTTTGATTTTTTCCACCACCAGTTCACATCTGCTGGAAACTCTTCTCAGCCATCCAAGCACAAAGGAAGAAATATCTCCAAATTCTCCTCAGTCTGAAACTCTAATAAATGTGCAGGCTATTTGTTCTTGGTTTTTTTCCACCATCGGTTAACAACTACCGACAATTTTTCCTCAGTTAATGGCGATTTGCTCTTGTATTTTCCTCTGTTAATGGTAATTTGTCCTCAGTCAGTGGCAATTGTTCCATCTGTTAAAGACACCATCAATACTCAGTTGCTGGTTATTTTCATTAGCCATCCACACGAAGAGGAAGATAAAGAATCTCCTACTCCACCTCAGTCATAATTTATAATGAAAGTGCAGGATTTATGCTCTGGCAATTTCGCCTCCCCTTGTGATCAACTTCTGGCTATTTTTCCTAAGCCATCCTTGCACAGAGGAAGAAAAAGAACCTCCAATTTAAATATTGGAAATACCTCTTGAACATGCAAGAATAATCGCACATATAACTGTTGGGCTTGTGATCTGGCAGGTGGGAGATCTGAAATTAAGTGTCAAGAGAATGCATTGGTAAGGTGTAACGTGTATCTCTTGAGTTTAATAAAAGGGCAAGCTATCAGCTATTGGATTTGTAATTGGTGGTCAAGAAGGAGGTCATGGTCAATTCTGGTCAATTCAATCAATGAAAGAAGGAGAATGGGAATGAGTGTGATAACAGATTCAATTTTTTTAATATTTAGCAGGCGACATAAAAAATGTGAAAATAACAATAAGCATTAGCAGGAGGTAAGTTGCTACTTGGTTATGGCTTTTTGGCATCAACCAGATGTGTTTTGGAGCTTAAGGGAGATAAAGGATTGGAATATTTGGAGGAGGAGAGTTGTTACTGATCAACTCTTTTTATGTCTTGCTTTTATTTATTGATTCTTTGTCAATTTGTAAGAAGTTATAGTTTCCATAGAGTAGGGTTCTTTCAGGATAGCTACAAATTCAAAAAATATGAGCAATGAATTTTGGATGCTACCCTACTATGGGAGAAATCCACCTCTTGTGTGTTGTAATCTTGTTACATGCTTTTTAATGTAATATCTCTCAACCGTTTCTGTAAAAAAAAGAAGATTGCATCTACAAAAGTCACCTTACAATACTCTCGATCGTGCGTGACCACTGCTCTGGTGAGTGCCTCCCCCTCCATCCTTGTCTCCTTCGCCATGGCCCCAAGAGGGGGCCCCGAGGCTCCTCTTCCTCTTCCACTTGAGATATTTACATTCAGGAAGCTAATCACGACTTGCTGTAAGCGACCTATGACCAAATTCAACAATAAATTTGTAAAAAGGTTGGAGAGTATCCTCTCCATTGCCCTTCCAGCAGAAGAAGCATGCATATCGGCTTTGAACTTAGCAGAAAAATGGCTTATTGGGCAGTTCAAAGGCCTTTGGTTCACTCCAAAAGCTGTATATGCATGGGTGTAGAGGAACTAGCATTTGTTAGTCAAGGAAGGAATCAAAAGCCATCTTGTAGGCAATGAATTATTCGTGTTCGTTTTTCATAATGTAGAAGACATACATATCATATTTAGGAATGGACCTTATTTTATGGGTCCACAGGGCCTGTATTTAAATAGATCGACAACGGACTTTGACCCAACACAAGATGTGTCCTCGGTAGTCTCACCGTGGGTGCGTATTCCTCACTTACCTTTGCACTGCTGGAACCCGAAAGCATTAGAATCCATTGGCAACACCCTCGGGAAATACATCGATCGAGTAAAATGAAAGGATCAATATTCTTGTGCAATAATATGTGTCAAAGTTGATTTGGAAATAGGGTTACCAGAAGTAATAAAACTAATGGCCATAGACTGGTCTCATATTCAAGAATTGGATTAGGAATAACTTCCATTTAAATGCAAGTATTGCCATGGCTACAGTAACTTTGCACGATACTAAAAAGATTGAGGAAGATGTGGAGAAAATGAAAGGAGAACAATGGACGCAGCATCAGAAAACAACCTCAACTAAGATAAACAACATAGACAAAGGAAAAGAGGCATCGATAGGGTCTGGTGCTCCCACAATAGGGCGAATTCAAGGGGAAGGAAACAAAGATCAACTAATGGTAGAGGCTTCCAAAAATCCATTTGAAATACCTGGTACAACAACATAAAATCCATAATCAACAATCGATGATATTGAGCAACAAACTCTCCTTCTTATAGTGGAGAAGGATAAAATAAAGGCAAACCACATCGACTCCCCAACATGAACCTCCTCCCTCCTACACAAAAATGACAAGGAAAAAACCACCGAAAACTTTTGGGTCTTTGAAATATGAGTCATTCAAGAGGCCCTCTAAAAATCGAGGGAGGAAATATTAGAAGGAATTCCGAGAAGAAGAAGAAGCAGAGAGGTTAAAAATCCAAGGAATCCAATCCACCATTAAAATGTCCATCGGGAGAAATACTAGAACAAGCCTCCCTAAAGGGGGTTCATCCCACTCCAATCTTAGTAAATAACGTGATTAGTCTCTTGGAATTTCATAGGCTTGGGGAATCCTTTGAAATCCAATGCAGTTACATACCTCTTAAAAATAGAAACTCCCGATATCCTCATGCTCCAAGAGACTAATATTGAAGGGGAAACCTTTCTTGATATTAGCAAAACAAATTGGAAGAAAAATGCAAGGAAGGCCATTAGTGCAAGAGGCACCTCTGGTGGCCTCGCAACACCATGGTCAGATGAAAAGTTTCATTTAAAAATCTCTTTTGAAACTCCACATTGGATCTTCATTGAACTTTGACACACTTCTAGTAATCTCACCTTCTCACTCTTCAATCTTTACATTCTAGTACTCTTTTTAGAGAGGAAAGACTATTGGCAAACTATTTCAGATTTATTACAAATTTACTCCCCTCTGAACATTATAGTAGAAGTAGATCTAAACCTTGTGTTTGAACCAAAAGAAAAGAGAGGAGGAAATAGTGGCAGGGACTAAATGACACCCCTTGTAGAGGAACCAATTCATCACTGGGACCTCCTTGATTTCAAACCAACGAAAGGCCTCTTCACTTGGAATAACAACGGAGTTGGGACCGATCACATCCCTGCTCGCCTGGACCGTTTCCTAGTTCAAAGTACCTTCTTGATGGAAAAGAGGTTGATCTCTTCTAAAATAATTCCAAAGTTGACTTCAGACCATAAACCCATTCTTTTACAGCTGGAAGAGGAAGAAAAATTGGACCCTATCCCTTTCCGCTTCAGCCCTCTTTGGACAGAAAACAAAGGCTTCATGGAGACTGTCCTTTTGGCTTGGACCACTTCAGTGACAGGGTTTTCTAGATTCATGTGGGAGCATAAGCTAAAGGCTACGAAGCTAGACCTAAAATATTAGGTTAAAAACCCCACTAATAACCCTAGTAGGAACAGAAAAGAGACTGTTCATCTTTTAGAAGATTTGCAAATGGAATTGGAGGGCAAGGAGATCACTACTTCAGAATTAGAAAAAGAACAAGTTGCTCAAATCAAATCTTTCCACTCTTTTTGCCAAGAAGAAGAGTATTGGAGGATAAAGTCTCAAAGCTTGTGGCTAAAGGAAGGAGACCAAAATACTTCTTTCTTTCATAGACAATACATAGCCCGATTATATAGAAATCATATCTTTGAAATATCCTCCATAGACGGGACTGTGTTCAAAGGGTTTGACCAGCTAAAAGTGGTAGCAAAAATACATTTTTAGAACTTGTATAAAGACGACAAAGATGGCAGTGAGGAAGTCACCTCTGAATTTCTCTCCTACATCCCTCTTCTTGTAAGCAGGGAAGACAACTCAACCATTTGGAAGCCCTTTTCAGAGAAAGAAATCCACAATGTTATTTGGTCCATGGAGCCTGACAAAGCCCCAGGTCCATATGGTTTTTCAATCCACTTTTATAGAATATGGTGGGAAATAATTAAAACTAATTTGCTAAGAATGATTAAATCATTTCAGCAAAAAGCCAAAGTGGGAGGTAGGACTAATTCCACTTTCCTCACCTTGATTTCCAAAGAAGTGATTCCTGACACTTTTGATAGATTCAGGTCGATCTCGCTCTGCAATGCCTCATACAAAATTATGTCCAAGCTTTTGGAAAATAGAATTAAACCTCTACTAGGGAAAATAATTTCTCCCACCCAGGGTGGTTTCATCACAGGGAGAGATATCCTAGATAATGTCATCTAGGTGCAAGAAGCCATTCATTCCAGCCATCAGTGACAGGAGCAAGGGATGCTCATAAATCTTGAAATGTCAAATGCCTTCGATCAGGTAAAGATCTCTTTCCTTTACAAATGTCTTCATTCCTTTGGTTTCAATATTGATTTTGTAAATATGTTTAAATCCTGTACCAAAAAACCCTGGATAGCCCTGCTTGTTAATGGTAGATTGACTAGATACTTCCAAGCCACGATAGGAATAAGACAAGGTTGTGCCCTCTCCCCTTTCCTATACATCGTGATGGCTGATTCGTTAAGCAGAAAACAGACAACAAAAAAGTAAGCAGGGACAACTCCAGGCATTAGGTTGATGAAAGGTTTAGATCCAATCAATCATGCCCTGTTTTCAGATGATTTTCTTTTGTTGGGTGGAGCCTCCATCAAGATTGCAAAGGTCTTTAGTTAAATCCTTCAAGATTTCTGTAGCATCTTTGGAGCGCTCATCAACAAAAGGAAAAGTCCACTGTATGGGTGGAATTTAGATCAACACACTATCTTGTGAATAACCCATTTCTTGGGTTTGTCGGGTTTTGCATCTTGGGAAAAAATCAAATACCTTGGGTTACCTTTAACTTTGGGCTCCAACAAGTCTTTGTTGTGGGTTGAAGTAATAGGAAAAATGAAGTCCAAGATCATAGCCTCAGGAGGACAATGGCTCACCAATGTTGGGAAACTCACTCTTGTAAAATTGGTCCTATCCTCCTTGCCAATATATCGGGCTTCCTTCCTCCTGGCTCCAAAGGTGATCATGGAGCAGGTCTCTAATTTGATTTGAGACTTTATGTGGTGAGGTGGGAAAGGAAATCACATGAAATTCCACTTAGTAAATTGGGACACTGTCAAACATCCTTTCTAAGAAGGAGGGCTATAGGTAAGAGATCGTGGTCTTTCCAACATGGATTTGGCTGGAAAAATCCTTTTGAATCTGTTCTTAAACAACATACATCCTGTTAGCCAAGTTTTAAGGAAAAAATACCTCAAAGGCTCCTCCTTGCGAAACTTACAGGTTGAAAACACTTCCAAAGGATCGTTAATTTGGAGGCTCTGTAGATGTGGGATGGAATTCTTAAAAAAACTTGTATCGTATCCCAGGTAATGGAATAAACACATTGTTGTGGCAAGACAAAATTATGGGACAACTACCCCTCGACAACTTTGAAGTTTTCCAAGAAACCCGAGTTTGGATCAATCAACAAGGAAATCAATCTCTTGCAGACATCTTGTTATGGGATGATTCTGGAAACTTGCAATCCTGGTTCTTCCCTAGATTTCCATAACAACTACACACTCAAAAGAACCTTCTATTAGCATCTCTCATGGGCCTGACACCGGTTCACCTGCGCTTGACGAATAGATTGGGTTGGGGAAAGAATGGAATACACTGTTGCGCATGGATTTGCCTCTCTAAAAATGAATCAAGCACCGATACACTCAACAAATTTATGGAAGCAAGTTTAGGATCCACTCAACCTCCCTAAAATCAACTTCTTCTTTTGGGTTCTCATGCATAAAAAAGTGTTACCTGGATACAATCTAATAAAAAGAGGCATTATAGGTACACATAGATGTACCTTGTGCTGCAGCGCCCTTAAAACAATAGACCACCTATTTTTGGATTGCACTTTTTCCTAGGAAGTATGGACACTCTCCCTCCATGGCCTCAACATCACTACTCCATCACAGATCTGAATGATAACTCTATTCTCCACATGGAAAATGCGATATCCTCATGCAATCCAAAGCAAGCCAACATGGAGTAGGATTTGGCATGAAATCCCCAAATATGTATGCTAGAAATTATGGATAACTAGAAATGATCAAATCTTCAACAACACTATGCATCTCCCTGTGAAGCTGGCTACTAAAGTAAAAGATTTTCTCCTCGAAACAATGGCCAATCACTCTTTCAAGAATGATAACTCGTTCCTCCATGAAGAAAATAAATGGCTGGGTACTTTTACTTTTTGAGACAAAAAATGGCCATTGCTCGGCGCTTTAATTCTCCAAGATGTCGCTTGAGAGATGCGGATGCAGATTTTCAAGCTTGGTGGGGGTCACAGGGTAAAGCAACAATCTTTTTTTACGGTGCCTCCGAAGGAAATCCAGGGATAACAGGAGTTGGCAGAGTGATTTACTCCCAGGATGGAATTTGAAAAGATAGTTTCAGCTAAGGATAAGGACAGAGAACCAACAATCACATAGAAATTCTAGGGATGCTAAAAGCCTACCAGATTGCATGGGGAAATGGCATTAAAGAAATACAAGTTTTTAGTGACTATGAAATTATGATAAAGATACTAAATTTGGATGATCTCTTCAACAAGACATTACAAAAGTTGAGGCATGTGCTACAAGATTTCTCCTCCTCCTACTTTTTCCATATCCTGCATGGCTTGAACAAGTAAACAGATGCAAAGGAAAACTTTTCCTGCCTCCTGCCTCAAGGAGTATTCAACAAGAATGATGAAGAACCAACGTGGATTCAGATTCCATAGTTTTGAGTCTATCTCCAAGTTTTGTAAGAAAGGGACAAGTTGAAATGCGCTTAAGTAGACTGTTGATTCCTTGTAATGATGGTTGCTTTGGCTACGACCCAACCAATATCTAATTATGTAAAATAACCATTTTAGTTAAAAAAAAGACCGCATCTACAAACTTCACAAAAAATTGCTATATATCCAAATATATTGTCCTAATAACTTAATAGAAGTAAAACACATGAAGACATATATTTAAGAAAAAACATGGCCATTGTGGCATTCTTCTGGTTGTTATTTGTCTTTACCAGTGTCCTTGGAGCTATTGATTTCCATAATAGCATGAGTTGGTTGTTGTACGATACCCTCTTCCATCAACTTTGAGCCCACAGAGTGAGCTTTCCCGAGATCGAGTCTCCTAAGACAAGCCCAAGATAATATTAAAGTGGATTTGAGTGTCACTAATAAACTTTGTGGTTTCCTCCCCCTACTCAACTTTGATTTTGAAATTAGTGTTGGCATATCATTTTTTCTCATTTTTAGTGTTGGAATTCATTATGCTTCTACTTTTTCATTGATTTGTTTGACAATTCCATCATATTATCATGCTTGTTCAATTTACTAAGTGTTTCCAAGTTTTATTTTTACCTTGGTTAATTTTATAAATGTTGACATTAAACATGTTAATACTTCACTATTTTATATTTGAAATTGCACAAAAAACCTTTGGAAGGATGTCATCAATATATCTTATGCCTAGTCAAATTTATATATCCATAGTTTCGATGAAAATCGCTCCAAGAATGCTACAAGAATGCTTTGTATTAGCTATGATTTAGGCTATGGAGTCAGTTGGTGAAGACCGATTATCACTTGCACATGATGAAGCTGCCTTCATAAATTTGATAGCCTCTACACAGAAACCGAGAGTTAGATCAGAATCCTCTCGTTTCATTAAAAAAATTGGGCATTCCATAGGTCTCGTTACCCACCATAGCAGCTAGACAAAATGATTTGGCAATGTCTGAGCAAGGATTAGTCAATCAATTCATTAGAATTTGGCCTTCTCTTAGATATACAGAGATATGGATCCATAAAAATTGGGAACTCTTATCAATGGTATAAAGACTCACTACTTCTATGGTAGAGGATTCTATGCATTTATGCTTGAATTCAAAGAGGTTAGAGACTTAATATTTAGAAGTGGACCATATTTATTTAGAAATAGAGGTATGTAACTGAATAGATGGTCTCCTAGATTTGATCCATAGTCAGATGTTCCATATGCTATTTCGGTTTGGGTGAGAATACTTCATCTTCCACTTCACTACTGGGGAGATGATTCTCTGAGAGACATTGTAAATACATTGATAAGGTAGAACCTAAACAAGGAATGTTTTAGTGTGCAAGAATTTCTTTGGAGGTAGAATTGAAGAAAGGGACACCTAAAGTGATTCACCTTGTTTTGGATAACTGGAGTCACTATCAACATTTGTATTATGAGTGGACTAAGGAGGATCATAGGCAACCGTGAGGGCCATGACTGATCTGATCGTAGGCAACCATGAGGGTCGTGACTGATCTGATCCTTGCATGCAACTCCTATGCACTGCAGCCACTCGATCGCAGTCCCTCCACAACTCATCTTCGGAGCTCCTATGCTGGACTGCGTTGCTATTGAAACTGTGAATAAACTGGATGCATGGATTCTCAACCTCCAGATCCTCCATCGAAGGAGCCTCACCGTAGCTTGGATCTTGCTTTCCAGGCCTTATTTGCCTCCACTCCGGTTCTTCCCATGGCGTTACCTCCAGCCTCTACTTTTGTGAAACAAGCAGCTATGCCCAAAGTCCAAATCATGTTGACAGCTTCACAAATTAAATCCCTATCTCTGAGCGAGCGAGGTCTAATTGGTCTGTTTTCAGGGATCTGGCCTTCACCGAAATCCATGGAGATATGGATTTCCAAAAATTGGATGCCTCTCATCCCCGGGTGTTTGCAACTCTGTTTTTGCGACAAAGGATTTTACACCTTTTTGTTCGAAAACAAGGAATATAAATACCTCATTTTTTGAAGTGGCCCTTATTTCATGGGACCTCGAGGTCTATACCTAAACTGATGGACCCTCTTCTTTGATCCAAGAAAAGACGTCCCCTCAGCAGTGCTGGTCTGGGTCCGGCTCCTTCATTTACCTCTCCACTACTGGAATGATGAATCCCTCCACACAATCAGAAATTCTCTATGCAGATACATAGACAAAGCCAAACCAAAAGGCCCTCTTTTCGCCTGTGCCAGGATCTACGTGGAAGTAGATAAAAAAGGACTACCAGAAAGAGTTAATTTATTCATGGACAGATGGGAATTCTATTAGAAGGTAGATTACGAACAACTTCCCTTCAAATGCAGGAAATACCATGAATACAAACACTTCGTAAAGAAATTCCCTAAATCTACCCAGGAAGAAGCAGAGAAAAACCAGGAAGAAGGTTGGAAACAAACAAAGAGAGGAAAAAAACAAATCTTACCTCTGCTAATAATCCCAGAAAAGGGCAAGGAAAAACTTAGAAACAACCCACAAAGAGCAAAGGAACCTTCACCAATAATCAATTTGATTCTCTTGAGACTGAAGAAGGAGAAATTCCATATCTGGAAACTCAGAATAAGGAAGACATATTAGAAGTTAGAAGAACAAAATCCCCTGCTTCACTCTCTCCAATAGTTGTTGAAGAGATCACGAAGAAAGCACCTAATGGGTCGGCCTCCCCTAGAGGAACCTGGGAATATATGGTTGCAGCAAATGAAGAGAACAATGGGAAAGCATCTAAAGGATCTCCTCCCCCTGGGGGAACTTGGGAAGAAATGGTTAAGCATAGCAGAATCAATCCAAATCCTACATCCCCAGGTCAATCATCATCTCAAGAAACCCAGGAAACAACAGATCTAGAGCCATCCCTAGCCATGCGAGGAAGAAAATATCAAAGACAACAACGAGAGCAAGAGACAGAGAGAGAACTGGAACTAGGAAGGAAACTAAGCATAGAGGATACAAAAATACTACAGAATGTCAAATATTCTGGAACCAAAGACTTCAGATCCCGAGCAGGATCTCACACATCCAAGAAATAACGAAACTAGTCTCTTGGAATTGTAGAGGCTTGGGAGGATCAATCGAGGTAGAAGCTTTGAAAAATATCTTAAATACTGAGAAACCGGACATTCTAATTGTCCAAGAAACTAAGATGTCAGAAGATGAGGTTATGAGCCGGTCATCTCTCTTCTGGAAAAATAGTGTTGGAAAAGCCATTAGCTCTAGAGGAGCCTCAGGTGGAATAGTAACTTTCTGCAGAACAGATAAATACAAAATCAGATTAGCAAAAGAAAATACCCATTGGCTTTTAGGTGAAATGCAAAACAAAGGCAATCAAGACTCGATTTATATTTGTAATGTATATGGGCCTACCCATTACATATAAAAGTTGGATTTCAGGGACTCCTTACTTTCTTTAAATGCAGATCTATGTGGGAAAGACATTATCATAGCTGGGGATTTCACTACAACGAAATCAAGCTTGGAAAGAGGAGGATCGATCATTAGAGACCCTTTTGGTGAAAAACTTGAATATTTGATGGCAAATCTAGATCTTTTGGATCTTATGCCCAAAAAAGGGAAGTACACTTGGAGCAACAAGCGAACAGGACCAGGCCGCATCGCTGAAAGACTAGATTGGTTTCTGGTAAGTACAGCCTTCCTTCAAAAATATTTACTTCCTTCTTCTGACATTATTTCTTCAGCCACCTCTGAGCATAAGCCCATCTCCCTTTCCCTCTCCTCTCCTACAAACCTTGGCCCTATCGCCTTTAGATTCAAATCCTTTTGGTTGAAAAATGCCAAAAATCTAGACTTAATTCACTCATCCTGGAGCTATACTCTCTCTTGTTCCCCCAACTTCATCTAGGAGTCTAAACTCAGGGTTGTCCGGTCTGCCTTGAAAAATTGGGCAACATCCTCCTACTCTAAACCTGCCATTGCCAAAAAAAATCTTCAAGCCGCTTTGGACTCCCTTCACTCTAAAATGGAATTAGATTAGATCACTTATGAAATCATAGCTCATGAAAAATCCCTAAACCTTGAAATTTTAAAAGCAGGCAGACAAGCAGAAGAAATTTTGAGAATAAAATCTCGCCAACTTTGGCTAAAGGGGGGAGATAAAAATACTAATTACTTCCATAAACAAACCGAAATGAGATTGAGATTCAATTACATCAAAGAGCTAAAAAAAAACAACAACCAAATAATCACTGGGCATGATAACATCAAGAAGTTGGATTTGCAACACTTAAACCAGCTTTATTCTGATAGCGGAGAGACAGACCCTTTCTCCCTAGCTGATCTTATTTCAGGTATTCACCCCAACATTTATGACAAAGAGAATGAGGGCCTGGAAAATCCAATCTCTGAAAATGAGACTATAGAAGAAATCTGGACTCTTCATCCTAACAAGTCCCCAGGATCAGATGGTTTTACGATAAACTTCTATTGAGCTACCTGGGACATCATCTAAGGAGATCTAAGGAAAATGCTAAACTGGACGAGGAAAAAAGATAAAATTTATGGAGCTACTAATTCCAATTTCTTGGCTTTGATCCCAAAAGCAAAAAATTCTCTTTCGATTGAAAGCTTCTGTCCTATTTCCTTATGTAACACCTCATATAAAATTCTTACCAAAATTCTTGCTACTAGAATGAAAAAGATCATGGCAAAGATCATTTTGGAAACTTAGGGAGGTTTCATAGCTGGCAGGAAGACGATGGATAATATAATGATTGTCCAAGAAGCTATCCATTCAATCCTGGAACATAAACAACAAGGTATTGCTATCAAGATGGATATGGAAAACGCCTTCGACAGGGTCAATCACTTCTTTTTTGTTTGAGATCATGCTCATAATGGGATTTTCCAAAAAAATTACAAGATGGATCAAATCCTGCATCAACAGGATGTGGATCGCGCCTCTTGTCAATGGCAGACCTGCTAGATTCTTCCAATCATCTTGAGGACTCTGTCAAGGCTACCCACTATTCTTTCTTTTATATCTTATAGTAAATGAGTCTTGAAGCAGGAAGCTACAGGCCCTGCAAAACAATGGAGAACTCAAAGGATTACAAATTTCCAGAGGTGTTAAAACTAATAATCATGCTTAGTACGCAGATGACACTATCCTTTTAGGAGGGGCCTCAGCCATAATCGTCGAAAGGTTCAGAGAAGCCATCTCCATCTTCCTCAAAGCTTCAGACAAGAAAGTAAATGCATTAAAAACCAAAATTTATGGCTGGAATTGTCCCAAAAGAACCAAGGTCGGGATAGCCAGGACCCTAGGATATGAAGGCGATACAAACTAGAATTCTTTTAGATATCTCAAAATCCCTATTCACAAAGGAAAAAAGAAACTATCAGATTGGAAAGGACTGGTTGAAAAAGTAAGAAAAAAATACATTCTTTGGGAGCTAACTGGCTTAACTCAACTGGAAAATTAATACTTATCAACGCTATTTTGGAAGCGTACCCAATCTTCTCCTGCTCTATTTCACTAGCTCCCAAATCGATAATCCAGGACATTGGAAAAGGAGGGAAACCCAATGGCACAAAGAAATTTCACCTTATCAAATGGGAAATGGTGTGCAGGCCAAAAGGCAGTCGATGAACGAGAATTAAAGATCTGGTTGCAATGAACCTCGCGTTGGGTGCAAAAATTGTCTGGAAAACCGTCTCAGGGAACAAAGCCTGGTGGAAGGATGCATTAAGGAAAAAATATTTAAAGGGGAACAAGGAAAGATGCTTGGTTGATATTCCTAATGTCAAAAAAGTCTCTCCGATTTGGAAACTCTGCCAAAACACAACATATGTCATCCAAAACAGTCTCCGATGGTCAACAGGTAATGGAAAAATAATTCGGATATGGGAGGATAACATTGGATACTCCTCCTTCACTTCACCTAGAAAGCTTTGTGGACCTCAAGTGTTGGATGGACAATCAAAATATTTCTATGATCCATGAAATTTCTAGTTGGCATAACAATGGAAGATGGGTAGGGTGGAAAAACCTTGAAACTCCAGAATGCTTAAGATTAGATTATACTATGCTACAAACGATCCTACAAGGGTAAGTTTTGATCCATTTCAACCTATCAGACTCTAGAAACTGGGGAAAATATGGAAGTTACACGGTGAAAGCTGGATATAATTCAATCCAAAACAACAGCAGGAAAGAAGTCTTCTTGAAAAACGTTTGGAGCAAGGATGACCTCCCTAAAATCATTTTTTTGTTGGATTTTACCTCATCACAAAATACTGAGAGCTGAGAATTAAAAAAAAGGGAATATAAGGACCGTCTCGTTGCATTCTCTACAAAAATGCGGAAGAAACGTTGCAGCATCTCTTTCTGGATTGCCCCTTCGTTAATGAAGTATGGTGCACAGCTCTTAAAGAGCTTCAATTTAATATTGCTCTTCCTACAAATTGAAAAGATTTCTTTTCATGTTGGAAAGATTATTACCATGGATCTTTATTCAAGAAACTATATTTCTTGAGAGTGTGGGTTTCTATCCCTCAATATATTTGCTGGAAGATATGGATTGCTATAAATAAAGAATTATTTGAAAACTTGACCCTTTCTCCTTCCAAAGTCTCCTCTTCAGCCGAATATTTATGGATAGAAGCTCTTCTCTCCAAAGGATTATGACACTTACATCTTGAGCCTTTAAAATTTTAAAGAAACAATATGGATTAGTGATCTTCTCTACCCTCTCAGGCCAACCCCAAAAGATGCTAAAAAACCCAACTCCATAAGATGGCAGATCCGAAAGAACCCATAAAGTTTCAGCAATTGGTGGACAAAGTTGGATTATCATACTTTGTTCTTTGATGGGGCCTCTAAAGGAAATACTGGATTGACAGGTGTGGGAGGGGTAGTTTTTGATCCATGGGGGAACATACAGAAATATTTGACTTGGGGCCTAGGGAAAAACTCAAACAACTATGCGGAATGGTTAGCTTTATTGAAGGGGCTGGAAATTGCTATCACTCTTGGAATCAAAGAACTAGTAGTGTTTAGAGACTCGCTACTGGTCATTAGAGAGGTAAGAAAGCTAGTCAGAAATGATAAAATCCCATCCAATAAGATGCATCACATTTTCAATAGTCTTGTCAGTGACTTTAATGCTATCAACTTTCTTCATATCCTTCGATCAAACAACCACTTTGCAGATCAAATGGAAAACAAGGGAGTTTAGCTAGACACTGGTTACATAATTTGCAATGGGAACATTCTTGAACGCTTTGGGTCCCTTGATATAGGAGCATTTTGTTTTTCAATTTTTGAAGAAACCAAATCCATTGTCACAATCAGATTTTAGGACAACTACAATCAATTTTTTGATATGTTCAGTTTTTGTATTCTCATCCTTGGGAAATTTGTAAGAATTTATAGTCATTTTAGAATTGGAATATCTTGAGATAAGCTTCATTTTGTAAGGGATGAACAAGATGTTATGGTTTATGAATCCATCTGGATTCAATCAATGAACCTGCTATTGCAATTTTCTGCCTCTTTTTTCATACAAATACCCTTTATTCGTTCTTGTTAAAAAAAAAACAATTATATTATGAACAAATACCTTTCAAGTGTAAATAATGTCATATACATGGTCATTTTTCTAAATATTACAAGAAAGCAGGAAATATAGTCTATGATTCCTAGAAGCAAGATGAAAATTGGAAAATAGTAAGTAAGAAATACGAGCAAGCTACAACATTAAATGCAAAAGATAATTTGTCTTCTTCTTCTTTGGTCATAATCACAAGGAATCTAGTAATTACTGAGAACATGTTTGAAGCTCTAAGTCAAGAAATCCCTTGCAATTCTACTGAGCCACAGGAAAGGGATCTCGGGCCATTTTTTCTTTAAATTTGTTTAAGCGTTGACTGGAGGCTTTAAATAAAAAACCCCCTTGCAACTTCAAAGAGGTTGTGGCTCCTTGGGTGAAAGAGATTTGGCCATATTTCCCTCCAAGATTGTCATCTATCATGTATGTAATCAATCTACCCATTTTAGAAAGTAGCAAGGAAGAAATCCCCATGTCAATCAATTATAGGAAGGGGACGGAACAAAAGAAGCACAAATAATAGTAGCAGGGGTGGTCAATAGAAAGCAAGCAAAACAATCATTGATATAAGATGAGTGGGAAGTGACCAAGGGTGAAGAAATGTCCACCTAGAAAGGGAGAAATCCAGGAAAATAGGTTTGTGAGGAAGTAACAAATTGAGAAAAAATGTTGGGGCTTCAGTCAACCTTGGATCACTCATTGGTATATGAAACTAAGGTTAAAGGAGCAGGAATTTTGGTTACTCCAAGTCCACAAAAGGGAGGATCCTCCAATCTATTAGTTAAATATTGAAGACAATATCCTGGAACTGCAGAGGGATGGGAAGTTTAGGTAAAGAAGAAGCTATCAGACATTTAATCAATATGGAAAATCCCTCAATTCTTCTTCTCCATGATGCTAAATTGCAGGATCAAGTCATGAAAACTATAGGGTAGAAGCAGTGGAAAGTAAGTAACGATGTTGCGGTAAATTTGAGAGGTTCATAAGGAGGGATATGCACTTTGTGGGATAGAAATCAACTAGATTTAATAGATAAGATGCAAACTCAACACTGAATCTACATGTAATTGGTAATTATAGAAACTAAAAAATTATTTTAAAGTTTTTAATTTGTATGTTCCAACTCATTATTAAAAAAGGGATGACTGATGGAAAACCTTAACAAATGAAAAAAAAAGATTAGGGGATGGTAATTTTATAGTTGTTGGAGATTTAAATACGATGTTATCCTTAGAGGATAATAGTGGAGTATCCAGTTTTCAGAATGCTTCAAGAGAAAATCTTGAGGATGTTATATCAGATTGGGACTTATCCCAAAAGAGGGAAGTTCACTTGGACTATTAGAAGATTAGGTTCAGGGAACATTACAACCGGATTAGATAGATTTTGAATCAGTAGTAACTTTATTGAGGAATATCTTGAAATATCCTCCTTTATAATTTCCTTAGCTACCTCTCACCATAAGAGCAAATAATCCTGTTCATATCTACAAAATAAAACTATGCCCCTCTTCCATTTAAATTTAACCCTCTCTAGATCAATCATCTAAAGGTTAATGAAGTTATAAAATCTACCTCGAAAAATAAAGTGGAAGGCTCTCCAGGCTTTATTTGAGAGACAAAGCTCAAAGTTGTAAAGTATGTGCTAAAGGATTGGTAAAAAAGAATTATATTGAGCCCTTTGTGGAAAAAAATAAACCTATGAACTTTTAGCCTCAATCCAAAATCAGATAGAACAAGAAAATGTCACTCTTCAGTTAAGAATGGAGGAAAAAGAAACTAATATAAGGATTCAAAAAAATACAGAAAAGAGGAAGAGCATTGGTGCTTAAAATCTAGAAGTTTATGGAAAAACTCAAGAGAGAAGAATACAACTTTTTTCCATATGAAAACAAGATCAAGGCAAAGCAGAGATAATGTTAAAGAAATTACTAACTCACAAAGTAGTAGAAATTTGGATTTTAAAGAAATCAAGGGAGAAGCTTTTTAGAATTTAAAAAATATTTTATTAATGCAAGAAGAGATAAATGAGGATATTACAAATGATATGTTAGCCAACATCCCTACTTTGGTTACTAAAATGGAGAATTCAGAGTTAAGGAAATAAATTGAGGAAAAAAGGTTATCTCATTAATTTGGGGACTTGAGCCAGATAAAGTCTAGGATCAGATGACTTTGCCATTTATTTTTATAGAAAATATTGGGGTCTAATCAAATTTGATCTTAAGAGACGATTAAATGGTCTTTAAAGAAAGGTAAGCTACAAGGTAGCACAAGTTCTTCATTTATGTCTTTAATCCCCAAAGAAAAGAACCTTGAAACTTTTTCAAGGTTCAAGCCAATTTCTTTGTGTAACTAATACAAAATTATAGAAAAGATTATAGCAAACCGAGTCAAGCCACTTTTGTCTCGTTTAATCTCATACAATCAAGGAAGGTTTATTCCCGAAGGGAAAATTCTTGATAATGATTATCCTTATGCAAGAAGCGATTCACTCTAGTAAGGTCCCAAAAGAGAGAGGCATGGTGATAAAAATGGATATGGCCAACACATTTGATCGAGTGAGACACTCTTTCCTCTTCTCAGTTCTCAACAAATTTGGCCTTGTATATTTGTTTATAAATTGGATTAAGGTCTGTATCTCTAAGCCCTAAATAAATCCATTGGTTAATGACAGACCCACTAAATTCTTTATGGGAAAGAGGGATGAGACAAGGCTTCCTTCTCTGTCCTTTGTTATATATTCTTATGGCAGATTCCCTATCAAAAATCTAGAACAAGAAATGGTACTAGGAAATCTACCAAAATAAGAATAGTCAGAGGTGTTAACGAACTTAACCGGCCCCAATTTGATGATGACATACTGTTATTAGGAGGAGATTCAAGAGTTATTGCAAAGAGATTTAGAGCCATTAGGATAGTTACTTAGGGGCTATAGGTGGAGAAGATAATCATCATAAATGTTGTGTTTATGGGTGGGATATCTTAGACTCAACTCTAAACAACATAACCAATAAGTTGTGATTTTTGTCAAAAGTGGATGGAGCAATAGGGTACTCATTGGTTAAATCTGTCAGACATAGTAGTTTTGATCAAATTAACATTATCTTCCTTTTCCATTTATCAGAATTCTATCCTACTAACGCATGTAGGTGTAACAAAGCACATTGATATATTTCATAGAAATATTTTGTGGTAGGGGGGAAAGTGAATAATAAAAATTTCATTTAGTTAATTAGAATCAAGTTACGACTCCTTTAAAGGTGTTCTTGCAATTAGGAACTTTGGGATTCTAAATAAAGCTCTTGGAGATAACATACTTTGGAACATTGCTACTGGAGATGAGGCTTGGTGGAAAAATGTAGAAGCTAGGGAGTATTCTGCCTTGGACTGTAATAGAATATTTGATAAAGAGTTTAAGAATATCAAATGCACATTAATTTGGAGCTTATGTAAGGCTTATGCAAATATTATCAAACCTCAGGTGTCATGGTTTCCTGGTAATGAATGTAGAATACAAATTTGGGAGAACATAATTCTAGGTAGGAAGGAGTTTGGAAACAATATTGAGATACACACACTTGAGAAACAATATTAAAATCAAAGGGAAATTTAAGCAAAGAAACACAGATTTAGATACTAAAGAAAGTCATTGGATTCAAAATATTTTAGAGCACTCACAATAAATTAGTCATGAGGTGAGAAAAGGGATAAAAATAAGGAAATTTGGCTATTAAGAGTAAAGTCAACAATGCTAAACGAGTGGATTGCTAAACATAGATGTCATATTTTGTTCTTTGATGGAGCTTCATAGAATAATCCAGGGGTGGTAGGTGTCACGGGGGGGATTTTTTACTCCGGAGGGAATTTGAAGAAGAATCTACCTCTATCTGGAAGTGTTCATTTTACGATCTACCTCTGTTTGGGAGTGTCATTTGATTTATCATCTACATAAGAATTGGTGCGGTATCAATTTAAAGAGAGGGGTCTACATGAATCCTAGAAGTAGAAATTTAAATTATTGGTCATTTCAACTTGGGATTGGTGCATATGAGTGGACAAAAATGGACACATTGTTTACAACTCCGATATTTTCCGAGATTGGAATTGTTCGGAGTGTGTGTGGAAAGACATAAATGAAATAGAGGCATTGATATGTAGGATTTAATAAAAAGGTCGAAGGATTGGGAGGATCGCATAGTTAGAGATTGGTGGGTTGACCATATTCATCATTATTACCTGGATGCTCATGTCACCCAACTTAGAAAGAGACCCTTAAATGCAGAAATTAAGATCGAATTCTAGAAAGGAAATTTTTTGAAATTTGAAAAAGAACTAAAATACTTGGAGAATGCTTGACAGGGTTCGTAAGCAGAGTTGATTGCTTGGAATTTGAAGAATGATGTAGGGATGGCTTGTATTGTGAGATAATATTCAAATGTGAATATTTAAAATGAGAAGAATGATGCCAAGGATTTCTACTGTCCTCCGTTTCCACCAAAATCGAAATAATGCCTAAAAGTTATAAAAAATTCAGTATTCTCCCCTAGATTAATGAAGTGCAAATGTATTTTGCTAGATATTACTTTTATCCTACTTTATACTAGTTAGGCCTTTAGTAACAGGTGGAGTCTAAAGGAATGTAACTCTTTTCTAATAGATTTTGATCATAGCTCCATAAAGACTTATGAATTGCTGCTCATTTTGACTAGAGCAATTTTGTAACAATAGGTCTTCTGGTCTAGTTGAGACCTCTCTTTTTGATATATAAAAAACCAGTATCTGTTTGTGTAAAAATAAATAAAATATCGTGCCTAAATTAGGGTTTTACATGAAAGTAATAGCCCTAGAAGTAGACATTCAAATTTAGCTTCTCAAGAACCACACATTTATCTTAATACTAAAAATCCATAAAAAATTGGGAAATAACGACATATATTTAAATGATGTTTTATTGCTAATTTAAGGACTTAATGTAATCAACCACAAAATTAAAATTAATCTAAATCAATTGAAAACTACAAACCCACTTTATACACTTATCACCATCCAATGTTTTCTAATTTTACAAAAAACAAATACTAAATTTCTCATCAAAAACCCTTGCCTCAATCTAACTTCTCTAATTTTTTCGTTCTCTTTTAGTATTTTCTTGTCTCCTTTCCAACCCATGGTTTATCTTTTTTTTGAACATAAATGGTCTGTAGAATTATATTAAAAAATCCGAGGACAACAATCTATTACAACAAATGAGGTTTTTAGTCATGCATATATTCAAAATGAAATTCCAAAAAATTGTTGTTTCAAGGTCATAGTTCCTATTGTTCTGGCTATATGAGTCTAGCTATCCTTTTGGTGCTCTAAGTTCACACATATTGTACTAGTATTAATAGAGATTTAAACTGCATAATTTATACATATTCAAAAATAAATGAACCTCCATATTCATTCATGGCCGAGTAATTGGTTGGCATGTAGACTGTGTCTTCCTCTATTCCTATGCACCCCTTCAAGATGTGAAGATTGGCAGTGGCTACATTTATTCATGGCTACCCATTTTTACATGTCAATTTTGATGTTTGGGATCCCTTCCACACGGTTATGAACAGTACTCAACATTCTCTTAAAGTCTATAAAATCATTCCTTATCCCACTGTACATTTCTCTCCAGCTTGCCATTGCTTCCAAGTTGCAGTCCACCCCTTCTTTACTTCCACTAAGGTTCCAGTTTCTTGACGTCTCTTTCAAATTTCCTTGCTTGTTAGTTAATTATGTTAAGAAAATGCATGGGAGGGTTCCCATATATATCCCAAAGATTGGTTTCCCAGGAGGGAGGTTGACGAACACTTGATCCCTCCTTCCACAAACCTCTTACCCTCACTAGTGCCGCAATTGTGTCTTGTCTCGCATCAATTAAGGCCATTAACCTCTATTTTGGTGTACTTTTAGTTTCAAGTGGTATTATTGTGCATGCTATCTTATTCACATGCGATGGAATTAATTGTCGAAGGGAGAGTTTATCCGCTTCCCTCCATGAGGTGTATGTTCCCCATTTCATTGTTTCGGTGTACCTCCTTATCATTCAATTCCTTGAGGTATGAACCATTGCCCATGATGCTCCCTTTTGATGGATGCACCTTCACTTTTTCCTAGGGCACCCAATTTATCCTTTTTGTGCCTTCATTTCATATGATAGTGCTAGGGGGTAGTTTTTTCCCCACATTCGCTAATATATCCACCAATTTATTGTTGCATCTTTTGACATGTTAGAAGGAGATAATTGGAATGGAGTTGATTGAGTTTAGAATTACTTTTTGCATGTGACTAGGGTTTAGATAATTTTTCTCTCAACATTTTTGGATCCTTCCTATGGTGATCTTTGAATCGCTAAAGACACTTTGTTTTGTATATTTAGAGATGCAATTATTTCAACTCCTTGCAGAAGAGCCATCCACTCTTCTTCATTGTTTGTCTTTTGGCCACGTCCCCAAGTGAGGGTTTCTATTGTATTTCATATAGGGTATAATATGACCCCCCTTGCACCTACCTTACTTGGGTTTCCTTTCGAGGCTCTGTTGAATAGAAATTTGTGATATTGGAATTGTGTTTGCCAACACTTGAAATCGGGAGGCATCAAGTCTATAGTCCATGAGGGTGTGATGGCTCTGTGTGAGATTTCCTTTTTCAGATAACCTTCAATCCACTCCAATTCTTCTGTTGTTAAAGGCTTAGTTTAGAAAGGTTGTTCATTTTGCGTTAAGGGCATCAAACATGAGAATGTTTGGGATCTTGCAGTAGTCATTCTATTGTTGTTGGATTTATTCTAAAAAATGGTTCTATTTTGAGCTAACCATATTTTCCAACGAACGTTTTTAGAGATCGCATTCCATTATCTTATGAATATTTGTTTCATGCTTAGGGATCCCTAGTAATATTCTTGACATTTCCAAAATAGGTTTCTCCATCTGGTTAGCAGAATTATATTGGTGCCTAAATTTTGAATAATTTGATTCTAGATTTATTGGGCAAAGCTGCATTCCAAAAAAATGTGCTTTCTAGTTTCGCCTAAATTTTTGCAAACACACACTAGGATGGTCTTTAAATGCCTTGTTGGTTTAAATTTAATGAGGTGAGGATATGATTATGTGCTGGGATCGAGTAGAATGCGGTTATCTTCGAAACAAATCATTTTTCTAAATTCTCCCCCACAAAGAGGTTCATACCCTTCTTTTACTGAGTATTTTCCTTGTTTTCCCCATCCTATGGAATATTTTTTTATTGTTGTGAGATGGTTCCATTCCATAAAGACAAGAAAGTATCATTTCAAGCTCATATGATATATTTTTTGGTACCTCAATTTTCTTCCATCCTTGCATAGTTTTGATTCCATCTAGTTTGATATGTCATAGAGAGTCTTATATCCATTGGTGAGTAGCCAATTTTTTATGTCGAGTAGCCCAATATTGGTCTCTAACAACACTCACTCCATGATCATTTCCTCCCACATCCTTATGCTTTTTGGATTGCCTAGGATCCAATAAAATTTTCCCGTATTAAGCTTTCTGTTGCTTTTCAAAGATTCCAGATACTCGTTCCTCTTCTTTGCACGGGGTTGTCTAAGCATCTCTTCCTTGTCTTTTTTATATATTTATTTTGGAGTATTTATTTCCACAATTAATTTTTCTCAGCCACCAATCTCCATAGAATATTTGGTCTCATTTCCATGTTCATTAATCTAGGTTATGTAATACTTGTTACCCCATTTTTTTTGTGCTCTGACTATTTCCCATTTTACCAAATGGAATTTGTTTTGACTGTTTTTTCTCTCCTTTCCATAGAAAGAATATGATTTTATTGCTTATCTCCGTGAGGATTCCCATAGTGGATTGAGCATAAAAATAGGCATAGGGAAGATAAACTTGATTTTATGGGTTCTATTTTCCTTACTAAGTTGATCCACTTTAGTCCCCATTCCTGGAACTTGCTCTTCATTTCTTGCAAGACTCCTTGATAGTTTGTCACTTTGTGGGTTCCCAGAGTTATTGGAATTCCGAGATACTTGAATGAGGTCCAATTGTGTTGGTTGTTAAACCCAAGTATTACAGAGATTCAGAGGGAGATATACAAGGAGTTGATCTAGTTTTATATATTGATTTTGTTGTAATTAACTTCGCCTCCTAATGCATCCATGAAATTTTCTAGCACCAATTTGAATTTTATGGAATTTGTCATGGAGGAAACACTCAAGAATATGGTTTCATTTTTAAATTGAGCATGATTATCTGGTTTAACTCCTCTTTCTATTAGAATGCATGGAAGGTCTTCTTCTTGTCTTTGCTTATTCCAGTTTCTGCTTAAAGTTTTTTCCAAATGAGACACAAAAGGGGAGATAGAGGGAAACCTTGTATCAAACCTCTAAAGGTTTAAAAGAAGGCCCTGGTATTTCATTCACAAGGGGGGCGAACCAAGAACTTCCAATACATTCTTTTACCCATTTAATAAAAGAAGCAAATAATCCAAATTTCTCTAGAGTTGAAAAAATGAAGTTGCGCCTTACCTTGTGAAAAGCGTTCACAAAATACAATTTTATCGCCATACGTTGTTCCTTTCTTGTTTATATGGAGTGGATGGCTTTCTGGACTATGATGATGTTGTCTATAATTTGTCTCTTACTATGAAGAATCCTTGGTTGTCCAATATGCCGATCTTTGAGAGAGGTTTTTTCAGTCTGTTAACCATGATTTATGTGAGGATTTTATATGAGGAATTGCATAGTGATATTGGTATGAATATGTTGATGGATAGGGGGCAAATTTATTTGGGGATGGGCACAATGAAGGATGATTTCGTTTCTCCCCCTATTTTATATTTCCATTTACTCCAATTTAGCATTTTGTGAAGGTCATGTTTTATCGTGTCCCAAGTTTCCCTGTAAAAATCGATTGTGAACCCATCTAGTCTTGGTGCTTTTCTAGGGTGAAGGTTCTTGATATCCTCTTTCATCTCTTATTAACTAAATGATTTTAAATAGTTTTTATTTTCTTCTTCTTTTATGATAGGGGGATATCTTGGCACATTTCATTACAAGAGATTGGATTTCTACTATTGGTCTCAGCATACAATTCTTTATAGAAAGTTAGAGATTCATTCTTTATTGCTTCTTGCCACTTATTGTTCTTCCATTTGTCTCTTGATTCTTTTATGAAGTTGCACTGCAACCTACTTTTGAATTGTTTGTGAAAGAATTGTGTGTTCATGTTACCTAAATTTATCCATACATTTCTTGATTTCAACCTCCATATCTCCTCTTCCTTTCTCACCATAATTTTAATTTGTTTTTCCAGATCCCACTCCTTTTGCAAGTCCTCCATATTTTGTGTTGTTTCTATATCCCTTTAAAGTGTTTCTAGGGGATTCTTGTAAAATCTTTCCTTTTTATTCAGGGTCTTTGTAATTGTGTTTCACCAACTCTTGAAGAGCTGATTTTACTTTTATGAGATTTTATTCCCATTTAAAACTCGATGATCCACTCACTGGATTTTTCCATTTATTGCAAATTATTTGGTTGATCTTCTCCTCTTAGAGCCACACAACATTAAAATGGAATGGGATTGGTCCTTTTGCTTCCAGAGATAGAAATATGAGGGAAATGGGTTTATGATATGATGTTGTAGATGGAAGGATATCCACATGACGCATGCGTTTTTTTAGGAAGGGATTACTTACCAAATAACAGTCCAACCTTGTGACGTTGTGACCCGACCTGATCCTTTTGTTGTTCCATGTGTAAAACCCTTACTTTGGCTCTATGTCCACGAGATTTAGGTTGGTTGTCATGTCTTCTATCATTTCTCCAAAAGGATATCAATATTTGCTTCCTCCTCTACATTCTTTTCTTGATATTGTAGCATTTAAATCTCCTGCAATTATACAATTTTCATGTAAGCCTCTTTTTACCAGGTTGGATAAATATTTCCAAAACTCCATTTTCTTATTGTACAACATTGGTAAATAAGCATTGCATATTCTTATTATCTCATTAGTGTTTAAATCGTTTAGTTACACTATTAACCAATTAGCTTGGGATGTGGAGGAAATTAGATTGTACTTGTCCCCTTCCCACCAAGTTAGGATGCCCCCTGAGGATCCTTGGGCACTTATAGTCGTACCTTTCCCCTTCGTCCAAATATGGGATATTTGTCCTTTAGCCATATCTGCTTCCATTTTAGTCTCTTGGAGTAAGAGTATGGCCAGCCTTTCTTTTTTGACAAAATTCTTTATGGAATCCATTTTTTGTCTTCCGACCAACCCTCTACTATTCCAAGAGACTAGCTTCTTTATTTTTTATTGGATGGGATGAGATTCTCTCTTCCTTAATCCCACATTTCCCTGTATGATTTCCTAGTTGTTGTTATTTTTATATTTTTTTCCAAGCTAATTTGTTTACTTGTTGTTTCATTTCCTCTATGTTGCCTGTTGGTTTTCTTTTATTTGAGTTTGTTTCTGCTCATTCTCTAACTCTTATGTCTAGTCTTCCTATATGGTCTTTGATTTGGAGTGCATCTAGTTCATTCAACCATAGGTTGGTTCTCATAGTTTTTCATTGATCCCTATTCCGTAGGTGGAATTTCAAAACTTCTCACCTCTTGAACGAGGACATAATTCTCTTCTTTTCCAATCTAGACTAGAATTGGTTGGTCTTCCATCCTGCACGAGTGAGACTTTGTGGACTAATATTGTACTTCTTCTATGTGTTCTTATCTTTACTTTGTTACGACCTGGAATTGGTTTGAGTTGTGGGGAGCTTCTTGAGGTTTTTATTGCTAGTTGACTCCTCTCTTCTTGCTCCTTTGAACTTTACGTCATTCTTCCTCTTTGCAAGCTTCATTCTCTATTATCTTGGATTTTGGGAATTTTTTGTAAAATGTCCTTATTCATGAAATGTCTTGCATTTGAAGTGAAGTTGCTCATAATATACTTTCTTTGGGTGGGTTCCAATCCATGGACATGTTTATTGCTAGTTGGAGGCCTTTCTCCAAATCTACTTTGACACAGATTCTAAGTCCTTGTTGTTGCAATGTTGAAGAGGGATATGTGGGAGTTTGACCCATACATGAACAAATGAGGGTATGTTGTTTCTAGGGTCAAAGGTAACACTCCATTGATTTAAATGCATCCCTCGTGGGCCCATAAATATGGCCAATTTCTAAATATTAGGTCTTGATCCTATATTTTTCAAATAGAAAAATCCATTTCCACATAATTTGAGCTTCACATTACCTGTGATTAGCTGTCTCAAATTATTGGTTATCCATGTTTCCATGGCTGAAGGTGAGGGCCACATGCCTAAAAAATGTCCTATTAGTCCTCTTTCCAAAAGGGAATTTGTTTTGAATTTTGAAGCTACCTACTTGAGTTGGACATTTGGAATCGTCGATATTTTTACAAATCACATGTCTTCCATTGTTGATGATATCAACAGAGGAGGGGAATGACCTAGTTCATCATGGAAGGCCTCCTCGATAAGTTTTCTATGCTCCTCTAGATTTAGATCTAGAGGAGGATCCATAATTGCAGATCGGATCAAAGATGAAGTGTCTATCAAATCATTGGATTAGAGCTCACTCAACCCCATGGTTTAACTCATAAAAAAGAGTAGGGACTTATTACTACTCTCTCACGGAGGATTGTAATGCAACAGAGGTTCAAGTCTTGCTTGTAGAGGATGACTTAGTATTAAGACATCGAGGTGGGCTCCTTCAATGATTTTCTTATTCTTATTATGCAATGTTTTAATGGATTTACTCTTTGTTGTGTAAATTGTTTTATGGATCACATTTCACTTATTTTTATTGCATTTATTGGATGATCTATTCTCTAGACCGTAGAGTCCATTAGTAACCATTTTCTTTGTTTCTTTTTTTGTTAGTCCAGTTTCATGGGTATAATCCCTATATTTTCATTTTCATGCACTAGGGAGCAAGGATTTTTTTGTTTAAAGAGGTGGGTTTTTTCATATGCTGTTCTCCAAATTTTATGAAAAGGTTCTCCCATATCCTTGGAAATCCCTATGCAATGGGCAATAACTTTTTTCTTCTCCCAAGCCTCCTTTGTCATTATCTCCTCTAAAAGGTAATTTTTTCTCACCATAAGGATGTGGCCCATACATATGGGAGTGACCCTAGTAAAATGGTATTCAATTTAAATATTTGTAAACCCACACCAAAGCTTGAAACCCCACCTTCCCCACCCCCCTCACACCCCCCAAAACGCACACCAAGAAAACAATTTAAAACCACTACAAGGAAAACACCTTATAGTGAAGGGTTTGCAATTAATAGAGGCTTTTAGTGTTACAAGATTTGAATTTTTTTTCAAAAGAAACCTCCACTAAAATCCCCACCACTGGTAATAGAGGGTTTGGTAGAGGTTGTAACAAATGTTCATTATAACTAACAAATAATTGGGTTGCTAGAGGTTGTAGTAGATGTTTTTTATTTGTGTGCCTGAATCATATGAATGCAAATGTGTTTATTAAACATACTTGCATTGGTGCACAAAATTTAAATTGTGTGCATCATAAACATACACACACTTATGTATGCAATTTAAATTGTATGCATTGATCCTTTTGATTTATATTAAGCCCTACTATGTATTTTATGTTATAAATCATTGGAACTTCTTGTCCTTGTTAAACACACTAGTGAAGACCATTCACAAATATACACAAATGCATATGTTACTATACACACCGTTGTGTCTTCTAAATTTAACGGTGACGATAATGGCCATAAAATTTCCCTTTTTTACGGGATTCGATGTTATTTCTATAATTTTGTTGTAAGCTAGATCATAAGCTTCTATTAAATATTGAAATAACTTATTTACAAAAAGCACCGTGGATGTCTTGCAACCAGGGAAACCAGGTCCATCCACATTGAAAATTTAGTCTAGCTCGAGGTGCCAAAATCTACCAACAAATAAAAAGTAACCATAATATTTCTCTGAGGAGGGAAACCAAGGTCGAATAAAATCTTTCACAGTTATAATATGCAACAAAATTAACTAAAGAAAAGTTTTAAAGACTTTCCCTGAATAAGGAAACCAAGTATTGGTAGGATATTTTCACATTATCAAAACCAAAAGGAAATAAAACCAAGAACTAAAAAAACAAACACAGGCCTACCCTTGGCCATCATCCTTAACTTGAACGATCATGTACGAGGAGGTCATCATATGGAAATCCCACACACTCTCCCTTTCATGAACATCCATGTGATATGGGGGATTCATAGCTTCAACAGAGTTGTCCAAGTGGTTGTGTATCTATTCCAAATAGTCTCATATTCGTCCAATAATTTGGAGGGTCTTAGTTTGAATACACTATTTCTTAATAAGAACATGAGTGAGGATGTTCTTCACCGTCTAGTATGGACCGATAGTTTCATTTCTCTTTGCATCTTGCTCTTATTCTTCAATAGACTGAGCTTCCATATTGCTAATGGATTTCTCAATGTGAAGAGGGATAGGCTTGCCAAAGGCAGGGCTAGGTTTTCTAGAGTCACCAACCGTTTGATATATTCCTCCCCCTCCCCTGTGACAATGATCTCTTTGCCTCATACTCATTGTGTAGAGATCCCAGGCAGAGCAGGTTTCAACTTCTAGTTCAAGACCTAAAAAATACCACTTGAAACAAAACAATTTGTGCTCATTTGACAATGAATTCTACCAACTTTACCATGACCTTTCCCCTAGTGGCCTTTAATAATTTGGGTGAGTTCCCTAGAGATTTCCATAAAAATGAAAATATCCTTGTCACTCCATGTGCAAGGGTCATACTTGTTGTATGAAACCATGATTTTCTCTGCCCCGCACACCTGCTTCAAAATCCTCTCAAGTGTAGCATGAATTGCAGGTTTTAATGCCATCGGGACCGCCTTTCTTAAGCCAACTAGGTCACACATGTGCAAAGCGAACTCAACGTCCTTCATCCACCATAGCCAATACCGAATCCATGGTGAATTTAACATCGAACTTTGATCACCTGAAATAAAATCATGTGCTCAATCCAAAGCATGGACACCTGGAATTACCGTTGGGCCACGTGTCCTACAACTCAATGTCATAATGATTGTAGAATATTGTGCTTCCCACACCCGCATCTGAGAGATATGCTTTCTATACATAAGAACACCGATGCAAATGATATATATATATATATATATATATATATATTATAGGTACAAAATGGCTAATTAGTGACTACACAACCAAAAGAAGTTAGTTACGACAAATTTTTAAGCTAAATACTACCAAATTTGAGCAATTTTAAATGATACAACTAAAAATGACTAAAGTAAACTACTAATTTAGTCTAGAAATAAAAAATATGACTAGATAACAACTACATGAATATGAATTAGTAATATTTCTTACATATAAGTAATTGAGTTTTAGTGGTATAGTCATTTTAGTGTTCTTAAACTTGTTGATGATCATGGTTAGGATTTTCAATGTTGATTCAAATTTTGTAGTATATATTAATCATATGCATGGACGTGTTGGTTTGACATGCTTTATTATATTCCAAATTGATGTTAGTCATTGAAACTTGGTGGCTCATGAGATTCATCATGATGACATTGTTAGACGTGGTCATTAAAATGCCTTTTTCTTTGGGTACTTTTAATGGAGCCCTAGGGGGGGAGGGGGGACAACATTAGCCATGCCTTCACTCTGTGCTTGTTCCTACTTTCAATTTTAATATGCTCCTACATGGAAGAGTGCTTTCAAATTTAATATACTCCTTGTACATGGTGCTCTAATACTTATAGCTCTAAATATTGTGTCTAATTACAATCTTAAGCTTATGCTTGTAATTATGGTTAGGACCAATTATAAACCTTGTATGTGTTTGTCCTAATAGATCTAACTTAAGATATTTCTTGTCTGTTGTTTTTGTTTTCCCATATTTTTAGAGTCAGATCAATAACTATTATAGTGATTATAGGAAACTAAGATAACACCAAACTTCCACTTTCACAAAATAGATTTGTCCACAAGTAGTATAAACATATCACATCCTCATAATGTCTATATATATGAATTTAGCATCTCCGTGAGCTCAGTTCATATTGCTTGAAAGTGCAAATTGTGCAGGAAAAAAGGATCCATGCAATCTGTTTGATAAAATGCCTTAACAAAAAATGGGTTATGATAGACTCTTAAGGAGGCAGGTTTTAACTTGGTACCCACATTAAGAAATCAAATGTCTCTTTCTCCAACTCTAGTGAAGAAATTCCAGGATTTCCCATCTTAAGATATTGATTTTTTGTAACCTAGTTGGACTGTATGGGTTCATTGAGCTAGAAATCATGGTATGGACTAGGGATTTATTCTATTGTAGACCATCTAGATCGCACCTATGGTGTTCGTTATGCCATAGATTAGGGTGCTGGATTCTTGATAATTGAAGTTAAGTTAAAGAACCTACTTACAAGTTGAGTGATTTGGGTTCCTTGAGTTGTGTAAATCTATTTAAGTGTAATGTATTGCATTTATTATGAGAACATGCAAGTTTTCTACACTGTAACCCTAGTTGTGCCTTATCCGATCATTGGTCTATGGTCATTTTTGTTTATCTAGCTTCTTTTTTAATAAAATTTATGGTTCCTTAAGCCCAAGAAAGGAGATTTTGAGCTCATACCTTCTGTCTTACCTTGTATTTGGACAAGGTATTAAATAAATCCCCTTAATAGCTCAATCTAGATGATTAACGAACCAATATTTTGTCGTGTTGGTACACTGTTTTTATAAGTTATATCAATAGAAAGTGCTAACTTAAAGTTTGAAATTTGTGTTTCATAAACAAATGAGTTTTTGTTTGTTTCAAATATCCCTAAACTTCACCTCTTCCCATCTAAGTGGGCATTTGATTTAAGGTATACATACCAATATATGATAAGCATTGGACATATTACCAAATTCAAATTTTAGGGAGTGTTTTTTGGACTCAATTTCTCTATTATAAAACTTGAAAGCCTAATAACTAGAATTTTATAATATTTATGTTTTGTAAAATTCTTTTCATATATTGGCGCATTTTGGTATGCAAGATATTAATATATTTATATAAGAATTCAACACAACCCTTGTAACTTTTATTGTGGAGGTTTCCTTGGTACAAGTTTGACCCTTTCGATTTTGTTCTAGTTGAATCAAGGTTCCCTCTTGTTTCTACCTTCTTAAATAAAACTAGAGGGATTTAGAAGTTGTGCTAGTTTTTATCTTCAATTTAATTGAGGCATATGTCTTTTATTGCCAATAAGCATTTTTTGTAATGCCTTGAACCAACTAGGCATGTATTTTATGCTTAAATGGATTTCTTGGCCTTATTGTTTATGCTCGAAGTTATCCATTCCATTGTATGCAATGTACACCATCAAAATAATTTTCGGCCAAGGTAGGATTGATGGATTTGATATAAAGATTGCTTCGATATGTTGAAACTGTCTTTATTTATTTTTATGCTATCCATGTTCTTGATTAGACAAATGGAACAATGAATCTTTATTTATCTTTCACATGTTATTTGCAGTTTTTTTTTTGGTTGCTTCTATTTGTAGAGATTTAAACTTAGTTTTCTAAATTTCAGGTGATGGATTCTTCTATCTTGTACACTAGAGGGGTTGTAGTAAAGTAGATTTTAGTGTTTTCATCCCCTCTACACCATCTATGGGGACAATATGTCCTCATAAACAGTCTCAAGTGGGTACTTGTTTGTCTTTGGGTGAGCCAAACCTTAAGAAAGAAACAAAATATTTCTTTAACGTTATTCCAGATGAATGCCTTTTTGAGATATTTAGATGCCTTATAGGGCCTCGAGACCGCAGTATACATGTTGGTATTTCAAGACATTGTTTATGCTCTAGAGTATCATGCTATAACCTTCCTATTTAACTAATAATCTAAAAAAATAGGGATTTTAAGGTACAAATTGAATGGTAATAATGAACTCGAAGTATTTAGTGAAATTCATGTTTTGTTGCTCCAAAATAAACCCCCTCTTAATCATTGGTTGCATATTCCTTTTCTGTAGATGGTCACTGAAATCAGTTGTCATAAGTTATTCATTGTTGTGCCTACATGGTTACAATTTTTTCTTTATGTGCACATATATGAAAAAGTGATGGCCGATCTTGCTATAGCCATATTTAATGAACTTGTTTTCATTAACATGCAGAGACTCTTTACAATTAAGGGTTTTGAATTCATAAGCAAAATTTCGAGAAAAACCCATCCAAAAAAAATCTCATCATTGACACACTTTTTTAGAATATTCATGACTCCATGTGGCATGGAAATCAACTTTGATCTATAAGGGTATTTTTTGTTTGTCTAACTACTTAATATTATTTTTGAAAAGTCTCAAACCATTTCCTGTAAGAATCCATTTTTATGTTTCCTCAACAAGATTTTTTTTAAAACACAGCGTTTTTTTGCAACGAGGGGATGAGTCAAGAAATAATGCATAACTACATTAAAAAAAACCAGAAAAGTGAATCACATTCCCATAAAAAAGTAAGACAAGTTTCTAAAAACACAGAGTTTATGTATTTTTAGTGACAAGTTTAAGTAGACTGCGCATGCCATTTTGTAGTCATGTTGATAAGATCATGGTGAGATTGTAATGTCCCCATTTTTTGGTTAGCACCCACTAGACCATTGAGTTCCCATGGGTCCTAGTGAAAATATTAATTAATTAGTCAATGAGGGGAATTGCTTTTTACTATGGTCATTAATTAAAAAATTAGGACCATAATTTTGAGATATTTAATATTTCTAATATTTTTAATGAGTTGGAAATTGGCTAAGTGGCGGAGGGTGGCGCATAAGGAAAAGGTAGATTTCTTGAGAAGTTTCCATTAATGAATAAGTAAGGTGGCCAAAATCAAACAAAAATTAGGAAGGAATGAAAAAGTAGAAAGACACACAAAAGTAGCCAAAAGCAAAAGAGATAGGAAAAGTAGGAAAGCCCAGGAAAAAGCAGGAAAGCACAAATAATGAATGGAAACAACAAGAAAACAAGTATCCAAAGGTAAAAATCATGTTTCCATATAAGGAATATGCCTTATTGAGTTGGATGAGGCCCAGACATGCCAAGTTTCCTCATTGGCTTCTTGAATTTGAATTCTAAGTGGCAAGTGAATTTTGGAGGCAAATCATAATAGTTTTCTATAAAATAAGGCTATCAACTCCTTCTCACATTATTTTCCACTTTGAAAATTCTATTTTGAGAGATTATTAGCTACTCTTATCTTGGGTGATTGCTCCATTTCTGCATTGGGATATGTTCCCCTTTGCACCCATTGTTCCAGTTCGTAATTGCAGAGTCTTTCCTATTGGAGCTTGAAGAAGAGTTTATCTAGTTTATTCCTAAAATCTTGTTGCAACCATTAGAATGTTTTGCATGTATGAATTCAAGCTACTGTATGATGGGTCGAATGTCATGTTGATGTATTGAATCTTGCAGCAACAATTCATCAAATACATAGTGTTTTGGCTAGTGAAGAAGAGAATTGATGAAGTGCGCCCCCTATGATATATGGCAGTTGTTCTTGAGCGATCCAAAGAATGTAATATAATGTATTTCTTCTCATTTACATGATATAATAGTACCATACTATTCTCTTACTGTCAAATTCTCCAATTCCACTTACATATTGTAAAATTCCAAGCACAATGAACATTTTATCAGTTTGGCTCTAATATATTGTTGAATATATATGTGGAATTATGTTAATGGCTTGATGTTATTAAATGGAAAGTATTTAGGTTCATATATGTGATTTATTTAAGAGTTGGTGAGCATTAAAGGTGATTTAAAAGTCCATGTTGTCCATGCTTGCGCTATTGAAGAGGAATCTGATATTTTTTCCTATTTTTGAAGAACTTAACTGTCAAGTGCACCCATAGAAATTTTATGGAGGATTGATGTTGTTAATAAATTTATTATATATAATGTATAATATATAATAAAGAATTCATGATTCCCAAGGTTGTTTGTAACTTAGTGTTTACAAGGGTTGCTCATTGACATATAATTTTTAAATAGTTTTACAGTTTATGTCATAGGATGAGTTCTATAGACCAAATTTATTTTCTATAAGTTTATGAAAGTCCATAAAACCATGTTATACCCATCCATTTCCTTCATACTGAGTTTTGTGACCCTTACCCACTGTTTTGGAAGCTCTAAATTGAAAGTAGTTGTGTAGTCCCGAGTGTCTATTTTGCTTGTGTGTTCACTAGAACTTATCAAACCATTCCTAAACTTGCATACTAAAAACCAAACTAATATATGAAAGTAAATTAAGTTCTGTGAGCCTCCCAAAGGTGAATCCCCCCACCCTTGGTTCTCAGGAAGTGCCAAGCAAAGGTTATAGTTTGCATATTCCGAGGTGCCTAGGAGCCTTGGAGTAGACTTCAGCCCTGCTGATGTTTGAAACATAAATGGTCCCAAAAAATTGTGCAAAGGATAATAATATATATCAACCATGTCCCCTTTCATGGTTTGGAATTACCTTCTTGATCTCCTTGTTCAAGTGACCAATAAAAACCCATTTGTCTTCACTGTTTGTTGTGAATTTTTGGGAGACGTTAGTTAATGACAAAACTGTTCTGATTGGTTCATTACAGATATTAAGAGTAAATTGTCCTATTAAGTCCCTTATATATATGTTTACCGATAAGACATGATAGAATTTGCAGAATTCCATGAACATTGTCTAGACTCTCTAGAAATGAAGAATGTTGATAGCATGCAAAAATTTATTTTAGAGACTTGTTGGAACGGGTCTTTATTATCTGGTGAATTGACACCTACATGGTTGGGGAATCATTTTCATATTCCTTTGATTCATATAGCAAGTGATCCCTAAATTATAATATATAATTTATCTATTGAGCACTATACAATTTATCAAGTCAAATGTAGCATTGAAATTTTTAAATATTTGATAACTATTTAAAATTCCAAATTATGTTCCATATACTTGATTGTAACTTTCACTCTGGATAATGTGTACATCAATTCAAAGTCAAAGCTTCATAGTGCATAGTGAAATTTCTTCTTGTTCATTACATTATTTATCTTTTTATGTTAATACCTGAAAAATTAAGAATGACTAACATCATTGTTCAATTATTAACCATCTAATTCAAATGAAGGAGAAATTCAAAACCAAGCAAGTTTTCTTGGTGATTCTTTTTTGGGGGTTTTAGTCCCTCAAATAATATGATTTTTTGTGAATACTAGAGGACAAGTTTTATGCAAGATTTGAAACCCTAAGGAGACAAAATTTTATATTTTTAAGTTACACACCACATTAATACATTTAACTATTCATGTTTTGAATATTGAAGCCATTATGAGGAATTTCAAGGAAAAAGGAATTTAAATGAAAACAAATTGTCTTTTGAAATCTATTTGCACATCACAATATACAAAATGATATTGCAACAATTACTAGTTACAAGGTGAAGATCACCAATCACTTGAAAGTTGAAACTATTTTTTTCAGTTGCAGTTGAAAGACGAGTGTGAAATTTGAGGGTTGAATGCTTTTCCATAGTATCTTGTCAATTATGCTTGCAACCTTCAAATACAATCAATGAATTCATTCACTAACACCATTTTTGTTTATGCTTTATATGAAATGTAGGGAAATGCTTATAAGAAGTTCTAGAATGAAGTTATAGTTTTTTCCAATTGATATCTTATTTATCTTTGTGTTAAGGTGATCCTAGTGTTGAGAGGGTTGAAAGAACAAAAGGTGAGCTACATGATTAAGCCTATGTATTTTTATAATTTGTGTTTAGTATAAACTGACTATTCATTTCAATTTAATTGCAGTCCAACACAAAGAAGGTTGTACCTAGTTAGCCATGTGCAAGAAATAAGGATGAAGGAAATGGTCAAGGCAAGGCTCTTACTGCAGTTGAGACATCTGAAGATATTGAGGTAGACATTTGATTAACCGAGACTTAAATTTTAGTGATTATATTCTATGTTTTATGGGTTAGTTCAACTTTTAAAATAAGGTTTATTTAATTAAATGGAAATAAGGGTTAAAAGTATCTACAATACCATATCTTTTATTTCCATGTTTTCTAGCAAGGGGATATGAGTTTGGAGGAAATTGAAGGAATAATAGGATCTATTTTCCATGTAGACGTACTTGGAAATTATAAGAGTGAATCTTGGAAAAAGCGTCTTGAAGGTTTGGTTAAATGCAATTCAAGTTATGGTGTTGACATGAACATATACAATTATTTTGTGTTATAGTTTCTACTATGACATACTGCTATTACAAGGTTAGTTTAGGGGAAGGACTATTTATTTGAATGTTTTTGTTTAACATGTTTAGGTCTAATGGAGGGAATATTTATCACATATATACTTGAGAGCATCTTAAATTTATTTAAGAAACGTTGGTTACTATTAAATGTATGACATGGTTTATGGCTGCGTGTGCTTCAGGTGTATGTCATGGTTCCATCGAATAGATTGTGGCTTGTGTGTCTCCTTTCTATTAGACCCTACAATGTTTATTGAATGCATCCTATGAGGGTCTTGTGGGTGTATTTGTATGGAAGCACCAACCCTTTGTAGCCCTTGCTTTGTTGTGGGTTTCTCCCTGTTATTGCTTGTTGTAATGCTAAATATGGTCACAAGCCTGTTGGTGTTAGCATATAGATGATTGTATTTATTGGAGTTGATACTATGGTGGATGGATAAGATGGTTTGTCCACTTGTACAAAATGGCCAATTTGCGACTAAAAAAACAAGTAAAATTTGCATGTAATCTACTATTTTTTAGGCAACGACTAATGCTAGTATATTTCTAGTCTCTTTTCTCCCAATTAAATTTTAGTCATATCTCACTTAGTCATCAATTGGTAATTAATGACTAAGCAAGATACGTTTAAAATTTGTTGGGGGAAAAGAGATTGAATATTTGATACCATTAGTCGTCGCCTAAAAAATGATAGTTTATTTGCCAATTTTAGTGTTTTTTTAAATCACAATTTCTCATTTTGTACTAGTGTGTGTGTGTAGCATCAATGTTTATTCTTACTGAACGACCATAGTACTAGTCCGTTGATGACAACGAGAAGCATCGGTGCTGTTTATCCAATTAAAATCACCGGTACATAACTTATCACAACATAAATATAACTACAACATTAACAATTTACATATGACCCACACCATTCAACGAGTTAAAAAATACAATGCATTGATATGTCTATATTTTAGTTATTTTTTTTCAAATAAAAAATTCAAATTAATCATAATTTTTATTATTATTTTGTATTAAAACATTTTAATTATTGCATTCGGATATAATGACTGTATTAATGTGTTACATCATTGGAATACACATCTATTCATTATGATATTAATCAACAACGTAACATTTTTACAGCATTGGATTATGCAATAGAATAAGAAACCCATTTTATTATATATAAAAAGAGACCATTATTCATACAAAAGGGAACAACATAGGTCCAAATTAATACAAATGTCAATATGTAATTGTTACACTTATTGGTAACCGATGATCATCCAATTGGGACAATTTGCCCGATACATTAAACAAAATGTCTGATTTTCACAAACAAACATTTCAAAACATAGAACATGCAAGAAATTTCAATTATATTGAATGTCAGTCTTCAAATGAACTGGTGGCATTGCTTGAGCTACTTACATGCCTCATTTCTTCATCACTTGGGTTATTTGACCCAATGTTTTGTTGATTGACTTGATTTTGTTCATTCTTTTCATTTTCCATCTACAAACATAGAAACAAAGTGTATTGAGTATATCTACATTTATAATATAAAATACATGATTGTGTGAATCGAAAAACTTACAATAGTAAGAAGCGATTCATAAACAATCACAATCTTTCAAAGCCTTTCCCAATGCCGTCTCTCAACAAATATTTTGTTGGCTCCAATCCATACTCTATTTCTTGCAACTTTTGTATGCCATGATAAAGCATTGATATAATTAATATGTAGGTTTCTTGTTGTTCCATTAATTATAAAATGCGAGAAGTAAAACAACATAACTACTTACAAATTGCTCATTTAACTTTTGACTTTGAAACATATAGTCACAACATATACAATCATTGAGTTTCTCCTACAAACATAGGAACAATATCATACTTAATGTCCATTTGCATGGTACCTCCAATATTTTTAGCCCAACTTCTTGATAACAACATCTTGTCTTTAGCAAATACATCTGCTACCACCACGTCCATCATAATTCTCTTAGTTGGGAGTTGTGCTAGGGTGACCTCCAAATACTTTATCATTTCCACACATATTACCTTTTTGCAATCAAAATTTTAAAGGCCATGGTAGGGTCTGGTTATCTCCAAATCGAGCTGCTCCATGATAATATCTGTGATAAGGTTATGTGAAGTTCTAAAGTCCAACATACAATTATGAAGTAAATGATCACGTATAATGAGAGTCACATAGAAAGGGTTGTAGGTTCATCTTTACCATTCGTATGGGGCCCACATGGGACATTGGAGGATTCATCAGTAAGATTAATGGTATCCTTTTTCTCTAATGTCATAGTGTTATGGAACAATGCTCCAATTTGTATCTCATATACATGATTTTTAGCAACCTCAATCAAGGGGACATGAATCTTAATCTTACTCAATTCATGGTCAAAATTGAAAGATAAAACGTTCATATCATAATATTTTTGATCGTTGTCTATTTTTTTGGGCAAGGTCTTATCCACTCCTTTAGAAATGGGAGTATTCTTGGTCTATTTGTTTTTTTACCTTTGTTGTGTTATTGGTTTTAGCTAGAGTGAACACATCAGGAATTGTCTCTTAGAGCTATTTTGCAAGAGACTTTCTCATTGGAGGATTTACAGGTTGACTTAATCGGAGAAGGTATAGGCTTGAGATCATATTTTGTTTGAAGTTTCTCCTAAAGGGTATTTGAAAATAGATGACACTAGGCCAAAGATTGATTAAACTCATTTTCACAATCTAGAGACAATTCAGCTCCATTGTTCAGTAATTAATTTTCATAGTAATCCAGGGTTAGATGCATAATATTCGATTCATTTTTCAACCAATTCATATCTTCCTTGGAATCTAGATATTCTTCTTTCTCATGCAGGTCAAGAATATTATTTTTATTTTTTACCTTGACAGGAGGTCGAAGAGGCTATTCCTTGGTCCTTTTCTCTCTACACATCATCTATGGATTATAAGGTCTTCTGAACTGAGTGGTAGTCCTCCCTTGACGAGGTCCGTTTGGTCTAGAGCCCTCAAGTTCCATTCTGGTCACCTATTGGATATATTATGATATAGGAATTATCCTCAATATTGGCCTCATGAGAGTCTTTGGCACTTAGAGAGGTATCTACCTACTCTTTGGACTTCCCCTTATCTTTTTGATCTTGACCATTAGTTGTCTTAAGTTTACCCCCATCTGTCATATTTTATTCTATGTCAATTGCATCGTCGCACATGATGAGGAGGGTAGCTGATCATCTCTCCCTTAGCATAACAAAAATATATAATGGGAATGCCATGGAATAAGTGAATTTCATGACTGCTTGCATGGGTTTGATATCTATGGGGATTTCAGTTAATTTTTTTATTCAATTTTGCAATAAAACCAACCACTGACTCATAATTTCCTTTCTTGAGAGTGGAAAACTATCTTGAGTAATATATGTGATCTATTTTTCTCCCCATTTCTTCATGAAAGTGGTTTCTGATTCATCCATTGACCCTATTGTAGTAGTCAAAGTGCTCTGAACCATTCACAAACATCTCCCTCTAAGGCTTGAGCAAATGCCCTTATATACATGTCCATGTTGAATGAACAAATTATAAGTGAAAGTGATCCGGATTTATGCAGGAATGCAAAAGAATACACAAATAACCATAGAAACAAATATGCAACGGAAATAACACTTCATTTCATTAATCAATAACTGAAACTTGTTTACATACAAAATGGAAATAAACTAGCTAGAGTGTTGGTAGCTTATCTCTGAGAAGAGATGTGGTGGCTACATGCCTCTGAACTCTGTGTTATAATGAGGCTCGAAGGCCTATATATTATTGAGAAACAATGGAAACCCTACACATCAAAAACCTAACCCTAGGAGGTGAAACGCCTTAATGTGGGCCCCGTTGGGTAACTTGGTACATCAATTTCCTGGGGTCGTAACTTTAGCATACTACCTCCGTTTGACGCACATGATACATCGTTAGAAATATATATTTAAGGAATACATCCATAAATGGGAAACATTGAGTCTGAAATAGACTCATATTTTCCTAACCATTCGATGCCAAAAAAACGTCATTTAGGGCCTCAAAACGGCTTCGGAAGTTTAGGACCCAAAAACTGCCAAAAATAGTAAATTGTGCTACAATTAAGGAAACTGGAAAAATGAAAGAAAAAATGGTGGGGGTCTAAGAGGAATAGGTGGGTGGCCACCAATATCCTCCTGGATCATTCCTCCCCCCTTAGGAAGCAATGGTTGGAGCAACCGAATCTGGTTATTCGTTAGTCGAATCCGACTATCATTGTAATACTGAATATGAATAGTAAATAATATATTAGATGATGGGTAAAATGTACAATAAGCTCGCCATTTTATAGGCTTGAACATGAAGGGTTACACCCTTTTATATAATTAACTAATCTATTTTAATAATTTATTTAATATTCATTACATTGCCACTCCCTTTAAGGAAGCTTTGTCCTCAAAGCTTAAGTATTTTCCTAGTGCCGTTCTTCATTCTGACTCAGTGTCGGTATTAGAATCGGATGAGGCCTCTTGTGCAGAGACTTGCACTTCCTTTCCATTGATGATTTTGCACTGTATTATCTCATTGTTCCTACATTTGTGACCAGGGGTCCAATCATCACCGCATCGACAACAAATGTTTTTCTTCTTTTTCTTTTTATTATCAGAGTAACTGTTAGATGACTTTGATCTATTTTACATTTCGTAGGTGTATGATTGAGGTTTGTGGCGTTGATGGCCAGGAGACCAAGTATCTGCACAGTACCTACATTGTGTCTCTTTTTCTTGTCAATAATGGCTATCACCTTTTGTTTTTATTCCTTCCAATTTGCGTTCTGCGGCTTTTTCTTTACGTCTTGCTACTTCTACATTTGGTATCTCATGTAACTTTAACTCTTTTTGGAGGTGTGGTTTAAGACCTCCTAAATAGGTTTTGAGTCTTTGTTTGTTAGACAACCCAAATACTCGTGTTGATAAGGATTCCCATTGATGAGTGAATTCCTCAACGTTTCCGAATTGCTGTAGTTTGGTAAGTTTACTGAAAAATTCATCTTCTTTGATTCCTTGAAACCTTATATTAAAAAAATCATTTTTGAACAAGTTGTAGGTGTAGGTAAAATTATCTCTCTTCCACCATAAGTACCAATTATAGGCATACCCTTCCATATGCATTGACGCATATTTCACCTTCTCCTCATCAGATTGAATGTTGTAAATGTCGAAGTATTCTTCTGCCTTGTTTAGCCAAGCAACACCTTAGTCTTCACTCCCATTGTATTTCGACAACTCTATTTTTGCCTTAGGTGGGTGCACTTTGTAAGAACGACGTTGATTTCCTTTTGCCTTATGGTTTGATGGTGGATCGGAACTATTGGAAGATGAAAGTGACATATCTAAATTGCTTCGTTGTTGGCGGTGATTTTTAGTTTTTTTTTCTACTATCTTACTTATAGCGTCTATTTTGCTGTTTAATCGTGCCTCCATATCTGGCAGTACTTGTGTTTCTATTTCCTGCTTAAGCGCCGCATTGTTAATCTTTATTTCTTTTTGCATTTCTTCTTGATTCTTTGCGAGTGTTTCTTGGGTGGCAACATGAAATGAGGCATCTAGCATGTCTGGACTGCTGATGTGGCTCGGGATGGGTATGAACCTTTGTAACATCTCGAATAATGTATTATGGTTCTACGTCATGGTGCTCATTTTCTCTCTGTTATGGTGTTTATGTTTTGCGTCACAGTACTCATTTTGTCATCCAAGTCTTTTTGTTTTTCGTTCAGGATGTCAAGTTTGTTGTTGAGCCTTCTTTCTAGCACCACAACAAGCTCTTCTTTGAGTAATGTATTGTTATTTTGCATCTTTTCCTTCACGCATTTTAGGTCAGTGGCAAGGGACTTTATGTCCTTCTCCATTTTTTCGATTTGCTCTTTTAGCTCCGCCATGGTCTTGGACCTTGTATGCAGAGGTGTGTATTTCAACGCTATTTTGGCTACTAATATATTAATTAATTAATTTATTAATATTATATATATATATATATATATATTAAACTATATTATATTTGTATATAGTTTTTTTTTAAACAAATATTATAATATTAAATATAATATTTGATTTTTTTAAAAATATATTATAATTAATATATTACAATATTATAATATAATATAATGTTTTTTTTTTCTCTGTTGGTTGCAGGTCGTGGAGTTGGAGGTAGGGGCGGAGCGGCGACGTGGAGCCGGGAGGTTGAGGAAAAATGACGAGGGCGTGAGGGAAGGAAGGCGATGGTACAGAGGGGATCTTGGGCACGCAGATTGGAGATGGAGAGGGTGGTGACAGGAGATGGAGGCGAGAGCGGAGGAGTTGGCAACCAGGAGGTGGGACAAGCGGCAGGAGGACGCGAAGGTGGAATGCCTGGGTGAGTGCGAGCGAAAGGCAGAGAGTGGACGGAAGGAGGATGGATGGTGGTGCTGGATAGGAGTCAACAAAGGTGAACATGGAGCTAACATAATTCTGCGGTGTGAAAAGCGTAGTGGTGGAGGAGGAAGGGAGTTGGGGGTGTGGAGGAAGAAGGGGTAGATGGAGCTTGGAGGTGGTGGAGTGTGAGAAGGAGAGATGGAAGCGTGTGAGGAGTGGGGGTAGGAGGGAGATGGGATGGTGGCATTTCAACGTGCAGAGAGCAGAGAAGGGTGGATGCCGTGGGGAGGAGATGGAGGAAGAGTGCGCAGAATATTTTTTTATATTTTATATTTTATTTTTATATTTCTTTTGGAGCAGGGATGTATGAGAGATGTCAGCGGAAGGGTGATGGTTGATGACCTGAAATCAAGCTTAAGTGGGAGAAGCTGAATCCGAGCTTAGTGCTGAGGAGCTGAATCCGAGCTCAAGTCAAAGGAGCTGAATCCGAGCTCTGATACCAAATGGAGCAATCGAATCTGGTTGTCCATTAGTCGAATCCGACTATCATTGTAATACTGAATATGAATATTAAATAATATATTAGATGATGGGTAAAATGTACAATAAGCTCGCCCTTTTATAGGCTTGAACGTGAAGGGTTACACCCTTTTATATAATTAACTAATCTATTTTAATAATTTATTTAGTATTCATTACAATGGTCCCCATTGCGTTGAGTTCCTCCATGAGATGAGGAAACTTCTGTTGAACTTGGTCCCTGGTGAGCCACTTTCTCTGGTGAAGGAGTTGGCCTACTTTGACAACTCGATATAGCTGGATCTTTTGCTCGTGGGTGTTCTTGATCTGTGTGTCCATAATCTGATCAGTTGTGACTTGTTCCATGCAGTCAGGGTTTAACTCTGTTGGTGTGAGTTGTTCTGCCATGTCTAATGTGTCCAGTAGAGGTGGAAAGTAGGGCCGAAGGTGGTCCACATTGAACACTGGGTGCAGACCAAGGAATGGTGGAATATTGAGCTCGAAGGCATTGTCCCCAAAATCCTTGGTGATGGTGTATGGCCCATATAGGAGAGGGTGAAGCTTGCGGTGGGGTCCAACGAGGCGCTCCTTCTGCAAATGTAGCCACACTTTGTCACCCTCCTAGAAGTTGTGTTCCACTCGATGCTGATCATGTCGCTGCTTGTACTTAGCATTGGATCTACCCAATATGTCATGAACCTATTGGCGAATGTGCTGAATGCGCTCAATGAAGTTGTTTTCCTTGGAAACTTCAGATTGTGTTAGGTAAATAACTCTCGATTCATCTTATTCCATTGCTAATGCATATATTTATACAATTCATATGTCGGTTGTGATTCAGCTTCCGAACAACCTATTCATATTCTTACATGACTATTCACATTCAGAATATATTTAGAATATTTACATATTGTATAATCCCGACGGATTATATTCCAACAATCCTCCCCTTAATCCGAAGGGGTGTTAGTAAGTCTGAGCATGTTTCTGAATCTTTCAAACTTTTCTTGTCCAAGCGCTTTGGTGAAGATGTCTGCAACTTGATAATTTGTGGAACAATGTCGAAGATGGACTGTCTTGGCCTCTACATGATGTCAAATCAAATGATACTTTATGTTGATGTGTTTGGTTCGATCATGGAATCTGGGATTCTTAGCCAGCTTGATTGCAGAAGTATTGTCGATCAATAATGGAGTGGAGTTCTCTTGTTTTTCTTGCAAATCTTTAAGTATCTTCCTGAGCCATACTATTTCTTTCGTTGCTTCAGCTGCAGCCACATATTCTGATTCTATTGTTGAATTTTCCGGAACTGACTGTTTGCGTGATCTCCATGAGACAGCTGCTGATCCG
>LPNX010071958.1:804357-830882 GCA_001517045.1 Pseudotsuga menziesii | reverse complement strand
TTGTTGAGGATTGTAGGGAACTGTAGTCTGATGTGCAATTCCATGTTGGTGAAGATAATATTCAAAAGCATTTGAAGTGTATTCTTTCCCATTGTCAGTACGACGTGTACCAATTTTAGATTGTGCTTGTTTTTCTATCAATGCATGAAAGTCCTTGAATGTTTGAAATGCTTCTGATTTTGTCTTTAAACAGTAAATCCAACACATTCTTGAGTAGTCATCAACAAAGGTCATAAAATACTTATTCCCATTGGCAGAAGGAGTTGGCATTGGGCCACATAAATCATAATGCACTAATTCTAATTTCCTACTTGCTTTGAAATTAGATTCAAGGAATGGCAGCTTATTGTGTTTCCCTAATATACATGCATCACATTTGCTCTTATCTTTGGGAATGGCGGGAAAACCAAATACACCATTCTTTCTCAACAAATGAAGACTGTTATAATTCAAATGACCAAATCTTGCATGCCACAATAAACTTGATGACAAATTACCTTCTCCATGCTGAGAGAAGTAGGCATAGTTCCAAACTCTTGCAGATGAACCCTTTAGCTTCAGCAGCTTCCCATCTTCGTATCCAGTCATGATGACTTGGTTGTCAGAGGACTTTCTTATTTCTATGATTCCATCAAACATGTGGATGGAATGGCCTTGCTGTCGAATCTCCACCAAGGACAGCATGCTTCTCTGCAACTCTGGAAGATAAAGAACATTCTTCAAAAAGAAATCAGGGAATCCAAGCATCTTCAGCCGAATGGTGCCCATTCCCTTTGGTTTAAGACTTGACTTATCTGCAAAGTAAACTATGCTGTTTATTGTTTCATTAAGTTCTTCAAAACAGTCTTTTCTAAAAGTCATGTGTGATGTTGCACCAGTATCAAGTAGCCAACAATATTGTAAGATGAAAGTGAAGTCATTTCATTAATACCAAGATTACAATGTGCAACAATAAAATGAGCAGAATCTGAAGATTTACTAGCATCTTGGTTTTTATTGTCATCTTTCTTCTGGTTATGTCTGTCTTTGATGGAGTCCCACGAATCCCAACACTGATCTGCTGTGTGTCCATTCTTTCCACAACGCTTGCACTTCAAATATGATCTTTTGCTGGAGTTGTTTCTGCCTCCTCTACCTCTAAAGTTTCTTCTTCCTCTGCCTCTCTTGCTACTTTCTCCTTTGGGATGATCTTTGCCAGAGAGAGTGGCACCAACTACAGATGCTGTAGATTGCATCTTCTATGATGAATCTGCAACTTACAGAATACTTGGAAAAATATATGGGATGTAGGTTTACATTCCTGCTCCTTTACAAATTACAATATGGTTCTGCATCCTATCAAAACTATCTCTACAGCCCTATCAAAACAATCTTGCAACTGCTTTATATTTAATTTTGCAACTCTATATCATTTGCTTTTAGAGTGCTATTACATGAACAACTCAAAACATATTATGAAAAAAAATGCAATGATATATTAATACAATGTATTGTAGCAGAGTTGTAGCAGCACCCAAGATGAATGGGTTCTCAACACTTTTACACTCTTCTGACAGTATTCAACTGCAGTCACATCAATGGTCCAAATAGCTCAAAATGTAGCTCAGGCTCAGTATTCACGTGTTTCAATAGCAGTCTTCAACCCAGGTTTCAGTCAGCGGCAATTGTCTGGAACTCTTGAGGTCGCAGTAGAGAGACCTCAACCCTAACTGGACAAGATAACTTGTAATAGAACAATAATGAGGAGGGCAAGCCTCAACACCTCAATTATTAGTCCTATTCTTCAATGCAGCAGCCTTCTTTCTTCAGCTCAATCTTCACATCAACGCATTTGCAACAATGCGACGATCTTCAACATACCTCTTACAGTCGTGCGATTTGATAAAGGTTGTGTCTCAATCAACAATCTTCTCATGCAGTGGTCACAACTTCATGCTCAAAGCATAGCTCCACGCAAATGTATGAGAGTGTTCGCTCATCAACATAACATCTTCTCAACGCACACAGTCCTCCATGCACTTGAGAAAGGGCGTGTATTTTGTCACCAACTTCAAGGAATTCACAGTAGCATACCATTGCGCTTCAATTTCATTTTCTTGGTGCAGCGATCACTGGGAAATTGGAATGGCACCCAGAAAAAGAGCGTCATCCTCCTCCTCAAAGGCTCCCGCGTGATGTGGTGATGAAGAGTGAGGGTGAATCTTCACCAACAGTCTCTAGTCATTGTGTTTCAAGGAAATCACAATAAAAAAAATAGGTTCAGTCTTCACGCAAATAAATATGCATGAGTCTTCTCACTAGTCTTCACCAAACATTGAATAACAAGGTGTCTTTCTGTTGGTTGCAACTTTCAATTATCAGTCATTACACCAACGCAACTCCAACAATGGAGAGAACAGTATTCACAATGGTCTCCATGATACACCAAAGCAATCTTCACGATCACAAAACGAGGAAACACGTCACATCTATCAAGCTTGGAGTTGTCTATGTCGTAGGTAGGTGAACAATAGCAGGTGGAGGACAGGCCGCGGAAAATGTTGATTCTCAAAACTAACAGATCGTTGGATCGACAACAAAGTAGGGTTAAAATTTATGAGATAGCGCAGTCACACAATCATGACTGTCACACACACTTGTACAAGTGGAAGCAAGAGCACACAAACTATATCGTGGAGAAAGTGGGCATGACTCAGCTCAGGTATGTAGAGAGAGAATGTCACACCAGGTCATGCACTCACTCGCAGAGCTCAAATCTGAGTTGGCACACAACAATTTCACAGAGAGTATGCAGATATGTCTTGGGAAGAATGTTAGGGCTTTTGAGAGCTTGCAGGATAGGATTAGCAACCAACAGACATTCATACCTCAAATTATCAAAAATGTTCCTCGACGCATTCAAGGGAGTAACACATGTACGCAGGCTGAGACTAGTGGTGGCAGACTGTCAACTTGCAGGCAGCCTGAAACGAATTTGGAAGGGGGCAGAACGAAGGTCTGGCAGACAGAATGGTAGGCATGCAATGCAGCCATGAGTTATGGTAGGTGGTGCTCTGATACCACTATTAGGTAAATAACTCCCGATTCATCTTATTCCATTGCTAATGCATATATTTATACAATTCATATGTTGGTTGTGATTCAGGTTCCGACCAACCTATTCATATTCCTACATGACTATTCACATTCAGAATATATTTAGAATATTTACATATTGTATAATCTCGACGGATTATATTCCAACAGATTGGATATGAGCTGAATCAGCCTGAGTGGCTGAAAATGGCATGACTACGTCAATGGGACATAGTGGCTGGAATCCCAAGCCCACCTGAAAGGGGCTATGGTTGGTTGAGCTGTGGAGGGACCAGTTATAGCTATGTTGTACATAGGGGAGGCTCTCATCCCATGTGCGTGGATGCTTTGAGTTGTACATGTGCAAAAATGTGCACGATCGTCCTATTGATGACCTCTGTCTGGCCATCAATCTGGGGATGGAAAGCTGTGGACTTTGTGAGCTTGGTGTCTAGCATTGACCATAGGCTAGAACATAATGTACTAAGGAACCTGCTATCCCAGTCTGAGATTATAGACCCTGGGATCCCAAAGTGTACCCACACTCGTTCAAAGAAGAGTTTAGCAGTGGCTTTTGCAGTGATGTTCTTCTTGCAGGATGCCATTATGGCCATCTTTGAGAATCTGTCAATGACAACAAACACACAGTCGTTGCTGTGCTTAGTAGAAGGAAGGCCTGACATGTAATCCATGGAGATGGATTCCCAAGGTAGACTAGGGGTAGGCAACAGAGTATAGAGGCCTTGCTTCTTGATGGATGGTTTGGCAATGGCACAGGCAGTGCAGGATCAGATGTACTTCCCAACGTCTTGTTGAAGGTTCGGCCAATAGAAATACTTCTGCAGTACTACCACTATTTTCTCAACCCTGAAATGCCTAGCGACCCGGCTGTAGTGTGATTCCCAAATCATCTTGGAGGAACACAAAGGTGTCCCATGTGACACAATAGTACGTCCCGGAGGTGAGATTTTGGAACTTGGTTTCCCTCTAAGAGTGTCTGGTATGTGTGGCTAAATTCTGGATCGCTCTTGTAGAGAAGCGGCCAATCAGAAGTCTCGTGCCCACAAGAGTTGAGCACGGTCATTATCACCACGATCGGTGGTCGGCTAAGGTAGTCTGCAACATTATTGGTGCTTCCCTTCTTGTACTTGATGTTTAAATGAAACTGTTGTAGATATGTGGACCACTTCTGATGGCGATCATTCTGTAACTTCCCTTGTGTCTACATGAACTGTAGGGGTTGGTGGTCTGTGTGGATGATCGTTTCCTTCCCCAAAATGTAATGCTTCCATTGTTGGCAAGCCTATACAATGGAATACATCTCTTTGTCATAAGTGGGATATTTGCGGATTGTGTCGGACATTGTATCACTGTGATATGCCATTGGATTCCCTTGTTGAGTAAGGACTGTCCCAATAGCATAGTCAAAGGCATTTGTCTCGATCTCAAATGGTTGTTGCAAGTTTGGTAATGTGAGCACTGGGGCACAACAGAGGCGATGTTTCAATTTTGCAAATGCCTTCTGCTGAGTTTTCTACCAAAATAATTTTGCTTTTGCTCCTCCCTTGGTGACTTGACTCAAGGGCCAAGTGATATGAGAGAATCCCAACATGAACCTGCGGTAGAAATGAGTAAGGCCCAGAAAGCTGGGAAGCTCTGTTAGAGTAGTTGGGGCTGGCCAATCCTGAATGAATTGGATCTTGGTTGGATCCACATGTACCCCACAGTCATCAATAATGTATCCCAAATACTGAACCTGGGTTATGCCAAAAGTGCACTTGTCCAAATCGGCACACAACTTGTGTTGTCGCAATGTTTGGAGGACCTGTCGGATGTGGTGGAGGTGCTCTTCCCAAGTTTGGCTGAAGATCAGGATGTCATCCAAGTACACTACTACAAATGAGTTGGTGAATGGCCGCAAGATGTCTTCCATCAGTCTCATGAAGGTTGCAGGAGCATTCGTCAGCCCGAAAGGCATGACCAACCATTTGAAAAGGCCCTCCTTGGATTTGAAGGCAGTCTTCCACACATCGGTTGGTTCGATCGGTACCTGGTGATACCAAGACTTTAAGTCGATCATGCTAAAATATTTTGCCCCTTTAAGTTGGTCCAGGAGCTCATCAATCTATGGGATCGGGTACCTATTCTGAACAGTGATCTTGTTCAATGCCCGATAATCAATACAGAGTCTCCAAGTCCCATCCTTCTTCTGTACCAACACGATCGAGTTCCCACGGGGCGATGAACTTGGCCGAATGTGATCCTTCTGCAGTAGCTCCTGAATTTGCCTCTTGATTTCATCATTCTCCAGAACAGAGTGGCGATAGATCGGTCCATTGGGCAGCGACTCACCTAGGGTCAGATCGATGGGGTGCTTGAGTTGATAGTGGAGAGGCATCCCAGTGGGTGAGGTGAATATGTCCTGGTACTCCTCCATGACCTTGTCCATTTGTTGTTGTCATGCAGAGGGGCCCTATTTGGAGGTTGTGGCCACGATATTCTTCTTGCCATGAGGGTGAATCATCAAGAAAACAAACTTCCCGGTTTTGGAAATGAGCTTACTGCATTGTTTTGTAGGAACCAAAGAGATAGCGGCAGGGGGTGGTACCTCTGGTATCATCTACAAATTATTTTCCAACGTAATAATAACAGTGCGAGGCTGGGACTCATACATAGCATGTTGCTTCCATAAGTATAGTTGACCTAATAAGACATCGCAAACATCAAGAGGAGCAATATCACATAATACCTCATCAATGAAGGGCTTGATGCTGTAGGGAAGGCGACACTGCTGGCTAACGCGGAGATCTTGTCCTCGGTGAAGCCACCCGATGGTGTACGGCTGCGGGTGTGTTGTGGTCGGCAAACCCAACCGCTTCATGATCTCTTCTAAAATCAGGTTCTTTTGGCTCCCACTGTCGACAATGAACTGTCGGGGAACCCTTTACCCACATCCGGGAGTGGAAAAGATGCTCCTCCTCCTCTTAATCTTCTGGTTCTTCCTTTTGGATCTTTGTGGTGGCAACGATGGCATTGGGATTTGCATCGATAATCTTATTCCCTCTGTCATTCCCCTTCTTGGGTTCTAATTCAGTGTCAGAGTATGCATCTGATTCAGAAGCCTTTATCTCGACCACCAATCACTGCTTAGCCCTACACTCACTTGTGTTGTGAGTGGGGCTCTTATGGAACTCGCACCACTTTCTTGCTTCCTTCTTTGGCTTTGCAGTGTTGCTCTTTGCTTGCGGCTTTGAAAAGTTTTCTTGAGTCACCATGCCTTGGCTGTGTCCTTGGTTTTACGGTTTGGGGGCACCTTTCCCTTGCTTTTGATTCACAGATACAAAGTCTCACTTTTTTTGTTTGAATTTTTGCTCAATTTTGGCAGCATACCGATATGTCCTACCAAGCGAGGAGATGTCGAGGAACTCCATTTCCTCCTGAATGTATCTGTGTAGACAACTGCGGTACTTCAGCACCAAATTTTTCTCTGAATCTTTGATACCAAACTTGGTGCACAGGGTATGGAACAGATTTGTCAGCTCATGCACATCTTGATCTCTTTGCTGCCGCAACGTAGTCCATTTGATGTACTTGTCCTCATAGCTCCCCACCGGATAATATTGTCCCTTTATGGCATCTTGAAAATAATTCCAAGTGGGTACGGCCGAGAACAGAGAGGGTTCCTCCTCATCCTTTCTCTCACAGTAGGTTTCCCACCAGTCCTTGACATGGGGGGCGCCTTTGAGTAGAGAAAAAGTAATATTTTCTCGGTCAGAAAAGTCATGAACCGAGAAATATCCTTCTAATAGATTCAACCATTTATCTACGACGTCTGCATCTATTAGAACATCAAATATGGGAATGTCAAAGTTTACTTGTACCTTAAAAGGGGTTGCACCTCCAGAGTGGCTGCTAGATGCAGATGCGCTGCCAGTGGGAAGTCGTTGAAGTATCTGGGCGAAGTTATCCATCATCGCATTCCTTTGTTTTTCAAGGGCCTCCTCGAGCAACATTTTGATAGGATCTTCTATGCCCTCATCTTTCTTTTTGTCCCCCATGGGTGGCTGTCAGGATTTGCGAGGCTGATCTTTCAAAGGTTCAACTAGATCGAGCCCTAACTCTTTATACCCCGCCCTCGTTGGGGACATGCAAAGAAGGATCAAGAAAGAGTAGATTGCTCTGATACCACTGATTCAGATTTATGCAGGAACGCAACAAAATACACAAATAACCATAGAAACAAATATGCAGCAGAAATAACACTTCATTTCATTAATCAATAACTAAAACTTGTTTACATACAGAATGGAAATAAACTAGCTAGAGTGCTGGTAGCTTATCTCTGAGAAGAGATGTGGCGGCTACATGCCTCTGAACTTTGTGTTACAATGAGGCTCAAAGGCCTATGTATTATTGAGAAACAATGGAAACCCTACACATAAAAAAATTAACCCTAGGAGGTGAAACGCCTTAAGTGGGCCCCGTTGGGTAACTTGGTACATCAATTTCCCGGGGTCGTAACTTTAGCATACTACCTCTGTTTGACGCGCATGATACATCGTTAGAAAGATCTATTTAAGGAATACATCCATAAATGGAAAATATCAAGTTTGGAACGGAATCATATTTTCTTGACCATTCGATGCTAAGAAAACGTCGTTTAGGGCCTCAAAAAGGCTCCAGAAGTTTAGGACCCAAAAACTGCCAAAAATAGTAAATTGTGCTACAATTAAGAAAACTGGAAAACTGAAAGAAACAATGGTGTGGGTCCAAGAGGAATAGGTGGGTGGCCACCAATATCCTCCTGGATCAGAAATCTTGAAAAGTAGCTATATGATCTTCTACAAAAGTCCCCTTTCCCCCATCATATTTCAGTAATAACTTGATGTAGTGATCTAGAAGATTACTAAGGCTATGTGGGAGGATTAAGGGTCCATGCCTAGCAATGGTGAATCCATGGTGGTGGTGGATTTGCTCCTCCTCATCCTTTTCTAGACATTATATGTTGCGAAATGATATTCTTAGCTTCAGGGGTGATGAGAGTTATTGATTTATAAGAATTAGGATGAGATGAGGATTCCGCAGTTTCAACAGTAATGATGGGGGGATTTGGGAGACTCAAAGGAGTACCAAGATTTTGAGGAGGGAATGAAACCTAGGAGTTTCAAAGACAAATTCAGATTCCAAAAACCTAGGACCAAAGAAGGGAGGAGATAAGATTCCGCGAGATTACTTGATAATGGTGATTGATATCTCCCATGGTGGTTCCTCCAGGAGACTAGATTTTCAAGATCTTGCAAGGATTGAAAATCATGGTGTGTAGTAGTAACTCTGGTGTTCCTTTCTCCATAAACTAGATTTTCCTTAGCGGAGTTGTCGAGTGAATATTAAAACCAATAATATGATTCTTCTTCACCCAAGAAATCATAGCATATGATTGTCGTTGTCCCCAGGGAAAATAACTTCGATCCGCTTATCCTTGGCAGTGATGCTAGAAAATATGTTAGTCCCTGAGATGTTTCAAGGATGTTTTGGAACTATTCTAGTGGATTAGTAAATTTATGTTTGAATTTGTAGTTATCTGCGCAACATGCATATATATAATATTTATTTATCTTTGTAGTTTGCTTGAATTGTTAATCAGTATGATATGATGCATGTAAGAGGATGAACATTGGTGGGCATCATTTATGACATAATAGAAAAAAATGTTATGGGATTAATGAATGAATGAAATGGAAATAAGGTACTATATCAAGTAAATTTTAATCCCACAATAGAGAAAGCATAATGAACAAATAAAATCTAGTAGTTCAATAGGACATATAACTACGAAGATATCAAGATTCTCATAGGGACAACATCATTGATTGCAAGTAATATATCATGAATATTTCAGAACACATTAACAAGAAAACAAAACATTCATCACATAATTTGATCCAAATGTGGGACAAAGGGATGCCTCATGGGATTTCATTATATATCTTAGTGAAGCAATTACATGGAAATGGAAGATTTGTAATCACAAAAGAAAGAAGAATAACAAACTCAAAAGATCAAAAACTCTGAATCCACCAAGCCTCTATTACAATATGCCAGATATCACTTTCGCATAGAATCTATCTAGAAAAACATCTAATGAGTTACATTTATCCGAAAGAAAATGTCGGCCCTTGTGTGGAGGTCACTTCTTCTATTTATAGCTCCTAGATTTTCATTCTAGTACAACATACATTTTTGTTAGATTATTGGTCATCTATTCTATTACAATATGAGCTGTCAAAACTGATTCAAAACTTTCCCCATTATCTCACTGGATGGTTACTAGAGGTGAACAATATCTGCAATCCTTCTTGCTGGGGTGGCTACTGTTAAAGTTGACCATAATATTGTTGAGGTGTATAGGATGAAGAAACTCCAATGGTTGCTTGTAATACCATTGTCCTTGTTTATTTCCTAAGAGATATAAATTTTGTAATATTCTTCCAATCCTTACCCATGGGGTTTTGGAATATTTTCATCTTTGTTAGAGAAATGTATAGCTCGGTGTATCGGACATAGGTAGGCTACTATGCCTAGAAGATAGTCTATAATTTGGCGAACAACACAAAGTTTTCATGTAGCGTTTCAATCACAGTCAACATATTTATCTCTCCTTCGATGTCGACAAACTTGAAATAAAAGCTACAAGAAAATGTTAGAATAGAATCATAATGCTCCCTAGGGTATAAATCTCCATTACCATTCCATGGAGAGGGAAGACCCTACTTGACGATATTATCAAACATAGATCTAAAAGAGTTTACCCATCTGGACAATTGACAGGCTATTTCATGTACATTCTGAGCCAATATATTCTTATTTATCAACTTATTGGCTTCCATGATGGTTTTGGTCCTACCCTTGATGGTAATAACCTAAATGGTTTCATAAGATTTATCATTGAGAAGGTCTATAATTGCCTTTGTAGTTTCTGGCTTCTTATCCAAATCACCAAGTACATTTCTAGCATCTTAAGATGTTGCCATAAGCAATTCCCATTCATCTTGAGAAATATAAAAAATATTTCCAATGCTTAGTCATCACAATGTCTATTTGGTCCCAAACCAAATGATTAGCTACATTTAACAATGGTTTTCCATCTAGCTTTCTTTCTAAATGATCAATGTCCTTTTGCAATTTATTCTTATTTTGTTGCAAGTCACTGATGTCCGCGTCCATTTTGCCTATTGCTTCATTTAGTACTTGCACTTTTTCTTCTTTATGTCTTAAGTATTCCTTTATCGAGTTGGTTTACGAATATCTTATGCTAATGTCGACCATCGTATTAACTAGCTGATATGTTGGGTCTACTAGAGATGTAGCTAGTAATACTTTACTTCTGGAAAGCAACAAGTCCTAATTTTGTTGTTTCAGCTCCACAATTTCTTTCTCTATAGCTTAAATTTTCTCTTTATTTTTTATTCTCAGTTGTTAACCTATCTTACTCTTCTTGGATTTCCAATAATTTGGCTACCTACACATGCTCAATGACTGGTGTTTTCAAATTTTTTTAAGCTGTGATTTCTTTATCTTTTTCTTTTAGCATATTATGAATATGACTTTGATTGGATGGATCTACTCCCAAATTTTCTATCTGTTTCTCTAATTCGCCTATATTCAATTGCTTGGATTTAGTCTCCAACTTCTCATTTTTAGTAGGTGATATAGTCTATTATATATATTTTACAACTTATTAGCACTCATGGTGAATTTGAGGACATCACAGTAAATTCCTTCCCCGATCTACCTATGCAACTCCATTTTATCCCTTGTATTGAGTGCACTCAAATTAAGTGTGACTTAAGTGGTATTGAAATTTGACGGTTTCCTTTTCCTTCCAGCCACAATAGGCTCTAAAAACTCCATTTTCAAGGTGCCTTGCTTCAAGTCAAGAGTTGAAAATTGTCTTGCTTGTTCTCCAGTGGCGATTTTCTTTTTGGAAACAAGTCTGTCTGCAAATCAACATTGTACTCCTTTATGTGAGCATACACACCAAATATTCCAACATTAATGGGAGAAGTATAGGTTGTTTCTAATGCCTCCTTTTGAGAGGATGAGGACCGGTCTTGCGACCATCTGGATGATGGAAAATTTTCTAGTATGACTGGAGCTAGTGAAGATAGAGTAGGGATCTGATCAAATACAAGATATAACTATTGCTCAGTCTTTGTTTTCTTAGATTAGGGCTCAAGGATTCATGACTCTTCCATTTATGTATCAGAATTTAACTTCATTATAGATATCTTGTCCCCTAGATCAGTATTATGTGGGGTCCAAATTACTTTTGAAACAGTCTAAGAATTTGGATATCAGACTTTTCTCACTTCCTACCAACTTTTGTGGGTACCATTTTGTCCAGATCCTAGCGTGGTGTGTGCTTATGCTATGATAACTTGACCAAATTCCTTTTTTTTTTTACAGTATACCTCTTGGTTCATATTTACAACTAAATCATGAAGGGTGATTTAGACTAGCCAACATTGCCTTGACCATGGACAGTGTAGTCGTGCTTTTAAATATGTATGGACCAACTTCCCTAGGAAACCTAAAGTTGATAATACTATTATGCTTCACAAAATGTATGGTATGAGGAACTCTGAATCATACAAACTAGTATGTGTATGATATTCATAGTAGAGCCAATTCACTACAGTAACTTTTGAACTCAATTGAAAGAGATTTTTAGACTCAGGAAAAATTCTAAGAGGAGGGGCATCGAACAATAAAGTATAGATTTTGGACATGTCTATCTTTGAAAAGTAAAGGAATTCTTCATTTGTGGGATGAGATATAGAAAATTTCAGGTTTGTTTGGTCAAAGAAAACTTTGTTGTGATAGAGAATCATATACAATAGATAGGATTGATACCTAATAAACTTCATAGAGGTGAAATTCTTTAACTAATCATGCGTCATTTCCACAAGAAATGCAACGAAGTCTAGTTTTACGGGTGAGTCTTGGCAAGACAGGTTTAGTTAGTAACATGCCTAAGATTGTTTCATCTACTATCAGGTCACAATTGTAACCTAATACCTAGCATGCCATCAAGACTACAATTTGAGATTCCTTCGAGAAAACTTTCAATTTGTAGGGCAATGGTCCTTAGAGCAACTCAATATTTGGAGGTGTAATACCCCAGTTTTGACCCCATGGTATTTAATTGTACACGATGCATGTGTTATGATTAAGATCATGGCATGGAGCTCAAGACCAAGGCCCTGCCATTGATTAATGATTTGTGGATAGGTGATAAAGGCTTATACCTATGGTTTTGGTGCTGAGTCAGACACTGTATATTTTGATATATCATTTAGATGTACAAATTAATATAATACCAGAACTAGCTATGGGACTGCAAACATGAAATATATGGGGGCATGATTCCATAAGGGGTAGGGTGAGGATTTAATCAAACCCCCTGAGCCAATAGGGTGTGACCAGATGTCAATGGGGAAACCCATGAATCCTGAGCTACCTTTTGTCCTCTGTCCTCAATCATTAATTTCTTGCAGAAGTTGGATGAGGTAGTTAATGCATTAGGTAGAGCAAGGCATGGCAGTATGATTGCTTGAATGAGCAAGCCTGTAGTCTGGGAAGCCACATTCTTGCTTCTACAACAAGGAAGCACATGATGAGTTCTGGTCCGTCCTTTCTCCTAAACGCAAGAAGGTTTTGTTGTTCCTCAACATCGTGGTTGTTAATTATTCCTAATCATTCTATTTGTTCTGTTGTTTGTTGGGTTCATTCTAATTAATTGTACATGTCTAGGTTGTTGGTTCACTAACCTGTGTCATGGAAGAACGATTCTATTGTGTTTGCTAAGTGAATGGGCAGTGGAGATCACTCGATTTTATGAGAGTGTAGTCCTCCATGGTCTGGGAATGCTGTTGTGCAGTGGTCCGTTGTTCAGAATAGTTTGTTTCACTCTCGTGAGTCCCGAAAGTGTGGTTTCATAGTGGTTTTCTCTGTGTTGTAGAGTTAAACATGTATGCTGTGTTTTCCTTGTGTATTGTTGTGATGTGCATCCTTGTTCTGGTTTGAAGACGAATGGGTGGAAGAGGCCCAGAATTGGCTGATAAACCTAGTAAAGAGAGGAACCTCACAAACAGATCAAGAGGGCTGGTAAATGCTTTCTACACACCTGGAAGAGCACTATAAGGGAAGGTATGGCCCGAAGGACTATGTATAAGTGAAGGGAATGCTTCCTTGAGTTGGATGGTGCAGGTATTGAGGAGGCCAAGCCAGATATTGTGTAGGATTCCATAGCTATGTGGATGAGCTCACTAGCTTAGCAATTCTACCTTTCCATTGCCTTAGCAACTTAATAAGCCCAATTGTTAGTTGGTTTGGTTGTGTCATGTTGTGTGTTGGATTGTTGCCTTGGGCAGTATGAGAAACCCAACTGTATGTTGGTTTGATTGTGTTTTGATGTGTGTTGTCTTTGTGTAAGCATGTTGTTCCCCAATTCCTTTTGGAAATTATGCATAGCTCGGGGGTGGCAGTGTGTTAAGAGATGAATGAACACATTGGCCTATGGTTGGGTGGAATGGTGCAGTCACCTATCTAGTTGCGGGAAAATTCATCATCAAGATAAGTATTCTCTGTCATTCTTGTTTGTGCATTGAATTTGTTTATGAATGAATATGATGAATTGATAAGGAAGAATGCTTGCTATGAATGAGTAGGACTCACTGTTGCATAAGTATCTATGTTATGCTTGTTTATGCCATGTATTTGTCTGTGACTCACTATGTTCATGTTGAATGCTGGATGATGACTAAGTAGAGGTTGACTTGTGTTTAATTCCATGCATTTTACTTTTGTACATGCCTTGTGTCTTTGCAATGCATTTTCCTAAGTTCATGGTGGCTAGAATCCCGTTACAGGTCCAAAAATGCAGCTAAGGTAAGAATTGTTGAGTTTCTACCCCTTGGAATCCTACTGCAGAAGGCGAAAATTGGGAGGGGAAAAGTTGAACAGGGTATAATTGTCATGTTTCCGCACCCTAGGATCCTCATGTAGAAGGCGAAAGACGGGAGGCGAAAAGGGAAGTTGAAAACAAGGCAGAATGTGTGTTTTTTGATTTCCAAAGTTCAGGGTCGGAAGGCGGAAGTCAGAAGCGCAGAAGAATTCTAGGGAAAAAAGATAAAGTTCCGATTTATGAGTTCCAAGGTCGAAAAGGAAGAAAGCGGAAGCGCGGAAGGCAGAAGGCAGAAGAATGGATGACCATCTTCGTCGTTTGTTAAAGCTATGATTTCCGAGTTCCAAGGTCAGAAAGGCAGAAAGTGGAAGATGAAAGGCAGAAGGATGAATGAACATATTCATCATTTGTTAAAATTATGATTTCCAAGTTTCGAGGTTGAAAAAGTGGAAAGCGGAAGTGCGGAAGGTGAAATGCGGGATGAACATTTCTGTCATTTGTTCAAGTTTTGATTTTTGATTTTTGAGGCCAGGACGATGGAAAACGAAAGTGTGGAAGGCTGAAGGTGAACGAGTGGATGAATATCTCTGTCACACATGGAGTTTCTATTTCCAACCTGTGCAACGGAAGGTGGAAAGCGGAAGTGCAGAGGGTGGAGTGTGGAAGGAACAGGTTCAGGGCGGAAGAAGTCTTTTCTGTGCACATAATGGATCTGTTAATTGTGGAACAGTTGTTACAGTGATGTACATTGGTTCTCAATCCTGAGAATGAATGCTGAAGGGTGTGTTAGCGTCCATGCCCTATGTTTGAAAGGAGAATAAGTGTTCTTGAGGCAAAATTTTTAATAATTCACATTATGGGGTATGGGGATGTGACAATATGTTATCAGAGCTGCTAGTTGCAGCACTAGGGCCTAAATGGGCCAAGTTGAACAGTTAACAAAGATTTTGGTGATAATAAGTAAATGGTTTTCTAATTCTGGAATTTTTATATAGCTAACAAATGTTGTTTAATAACACATTTTACAAAGTTATAGTGTAGTTGGAAATATGGTTTTGGGTTAGCCATGAGAACCTACGACATGTATGATGATGCACATAATCCCTATGAGCATGGGGAAGATGCTATGGGAGAAAACTTCAGAGTTGGAAATGCCGATACAGAGTCTAATGGCAGAAGGTTTCAAGAGACTCTGCCAAACATTGCAACCACCATGAGAAGCTTAAGGGTGGAGATGAAAAGTTACAAGGTAGATACTGAAAGGCTAGTCAAGGCTCAGGAAGAGAAGAATCAACTGAATGCATCCATGTTGCATAGTTTGACAGAAATCGAGAGGCGGATGAACTCTGAGCATCGGGCAGTAAATCCAGAAGGAAGTAAAAGCAATGCTAGAAGAAGAAAGAGGTATTCCAACGAATCTTCTGACTTGGAAGGATCCACTGGGGGTTCGAGCTCTTCATCTCATAGAGAAAAGAGAAAGAGGCACTACATAAATAGCTCACGTGATGATTTTAGGAAGGCAAGACCGCCTACCTTTAATGGTGACATAAAGACTGGTCAAGAAGCTAAAGCTTGGATTCTTGGGATGAGAAAATGTTTCCAAGTCCATGACTATTCATGAAATATGAAGGCTAGGGTAGCCATCTTCAATTTGACTGGAAGAGAATCCATATGGTGGGAGCACTTCAGGCAAGTGAAGAAGATAAAGGAAAGGAAGATTGTGTGGTAGCAGTGCCAATTTTTTTTCAAGCAGAAGTATCTCTCTGATAGGTACTATGACGACAAGATCAAATAATTCCATGAGACGAGATTGGGACATCAGACCATGGAAGAGTATGCAAATAATTTCTTGGAGTTGTTAAGGTATGTAAGGTACATCACAGATGGCAAAGTGAAAATCCAACGTTTTTTGAGTGGATTGCCTTAGTCTTACAAAGACAAAATTGAATTTGATGAGCCTAGAACTCTAGAAGAGGATATGAGGAAGGCTAAGTATTGTTATGATTAGAACAAAGGTAAGCCTGATTACCATAAGGCCTAGAAGGATAAGAGGAATGAGAAGTCTAATCAAAGGAAGAAAGGTTTCAAACTTTCTAACTTCAGGAATAAAAAAAATCAACCATCACAAGCCCTGACTAAGCCAGCCAGAGGGATGGGGGAAAAACCAAGAGATCCAAAGGAGATCAGAGAACCACTCCAATGATGGAGATGTGGAGGACCCCATATGCGCATGATTTATCCATATGGGGAAGGGTATGTAAGGACAACTTACAACATCTAAGAAGAAAAAATTGTGGATTAAGTAGCAAGGATAGTCCCTAGGATTTGTGCAGCACTGGAGGACCGCCAGGAAGATCACCAGTCAACTGTGGTTGAGGTTGCAGGTAAGATTGCTGAGCAATATGTTTCTGTTTTGATTGACCATGGTTCTACTCACAGTTATATTACTCCTAGAGTTGTTGAGATTTGTGCTTTCAAAAAGTTAAAGCATAGCAAATCACGATTAGTTCATCTAGCCACTGGAACTAAGAAGAAGGTTAGTGAAGTGGTAGAAAAATTTCCATTGGTTATGAATGGGCTAGTCACTTGTGTAGATCTGAATGTTCTACCACTTGGTTCCTATGATGTTCTCATTGGAATGGATTGGTTGGAAGCACACAGAGTCAGGCTTGACTGTTATAACAAGACTTTTGAGTGCTTGGATGAAGAAGGAAACTTAAGGGTTGTAAGAGGCATTCCAAAGGTGATTTCTGTTAGGCAGATTTCAGCCATGCAGCTGAAGAAGTTCTATAGGAAAGGTTACAGAGTGTATGTAGCCCATGTGTTGGAGGCAACATAGAATGAATTTCCTATGCTGGAGGACTTTCATGTGTTGTAGGAATTCAAGGATGTTTTTCCCGATGAGATTCCAGGGCTTCCTCCAAAGAGGGACATTGATTTTACAATTGAACTTGTGCCAGGAGAAGCACAAATGTCTAAGACACCCTACATGATGAGTACACCAGAAATGCTAGAGCTGAATATGCAGCTGGAAGAGCTGTTGGAGAAGAAGTATATCAGGCCGAGTGTGTCTCCTTGGGGAGCACTAGTTCTGTTTGTGAAAATGAAAGATGGTACAATCAGGTTGTGTATTGATTACAAACAACTGCACAAAGTCATTGTGAAGAACAAATACCCTTTTCCTAGTATTGATGACCTCTTTGATCAAATGAGGGGAGCAAAGGTGTTTTCCAAGATTGACTTGAGGTCTGGTTACCATCAGGTGAGAATCAAGGGTAAAGACATTCATAAGGCAAACTTCAGAATAAGGTATGGACATTATGAGTTTGTAGTGGTACCATTTGGTCTCACAAATGCACTTGCTACATTTATGTGCCTTATGAATAGTGTCTTCAACAGGTATTTGGACAAGTTTGTTCTTGTTTTCCTTGATGACATTCTTATTTATTAAAAGAATGAGGAAGAAGATGAAGAACACCTGATATTGATTTTGGAATTGCTAAGGGAGCATAAGTTGTATCCAAAGTTGAGCAAGTGTGACTTCTATGAAGATAGGATTCATTATTTGGGTCACATTATCTCATATGAGGGCATATCTCTGGAACCTCAAAATATTGAAGCCATTATGAATTGACCAACTCCAAGGAATGTGATAGATGTAAGATCTTTTATGGGCCTTGCAAGATATTACAGGAGATTCATTGAGGGATTCTCCAAGGTTGCACATCCTATCACTTCTTTGTAGAGGAAGGGGATAAAGTTTGAATGGACACCAAGGTGTGAGGAAAGATTCCAATAGTTGAAAAATCTTCTCACAATTCCACCAGTTCTTAAATTGCACACCTAGAGAAAGATTTTGTGGTGTGTACTGATTTTGTGGACAAGGACTTGGAGGAGTTCTTATGAAAGATAACCATGTGGTATGTTATGAGTTCAGAAAGTTGAAGGATCATGAGAAGAACTATGCTACTCATGATTTAGAACTTGCAGCCATAGTACATACTCTCAAGATGTGGAGGCATTACTTAATGGGAAGAAAATTTGAGTTAAGGACATACCACTGTGGTCTGAAGTATTTGTTTGACCAGCCTACTCTAAATGCCAGGCAAGCTAGATGGATGGAGTTTTTATGTGAGTTTGATTTTGAAATCAAACACATAAAAGGAAAGGAAAATAAAGCGGCTGATGCACTCAGTAGGAAGGTGCATGAAATGCACTTGGCATCTCTTAGTATTCGCTAATCATATTGTTAATCATACTGCTGAAGATTAATTGTATGTGAAGGTAAAAGACAAATTGCAGCAACAAAGTCTTGAAAAGAGGTATGAGGGATATAAATTGGAAGAAGATGGACTTCTTATTTATAAAAACATAATTTATATCCCAAGTGTAGCAGATTTGAGGAGAATGGTTATGGATGAGATCCATCAAACTCCATATTTTGGTCATCTAGGATATTAGAAGACGATTGCTACAACCAGAAAGCAATATTTTTGGACAGAAATGAAAAAGGACATTGTTGAGGATATTTCAAAGTGCATGAAATGTCAACAGGTAAAGGCTTAACATCAACACCCAATAGGTTTGTTGCAGCACTTGCCGGTTCCAGAATGGAAATGGGAAGTGGTTTCCATGGTTTTCATTACAGGATTGCCAATGACTTGGAGACAACATGATTCCATCATGGTTGTGGTGGACAAGTTGACAAGACAACACATTTTATACTTGTCAATTTCACTTATAAGGCTCATGCCATTGCAAAAGTCTTCATGAAGGAGATTTTCAGATTGCATGGATTGTCTAAGGCAATAGTCTCTGACAGGGGTACTAAGTTCACTTCCACTTTTTGGAAGGGTTTGTTTGCATATTTGGGTACCAAGTTGAACTTCAGCACTCCTTACCATCCTCACACTGATGGATAGATAGAGAGAGTGAATCAAGTGACGGAAGACATGCTTCACATGTATGTGATGGAAAAACCATCCAAGTGGGAAGATTATTTACACTTGGTATAATTTTCCTATAATAATGGACTACAAGCATCCTTGGGGATGAGTCCTTATGAAGCTTTGTATGGAAGAAGGTGTAGGACACCTGTGACTTGGGATAATCCAGTGAACAAGATTGTGCTTGGTACAGAATTGCTTAAGGAGATGGAGCAAGAGGTTGAAAATATCAGGCAGAATCTGAAAGCATCCCAAGACATACAAAAACGTTATGCTAATAAGCATAGGGTGGATAGAGATTTCAGTGTTGGGGATCATGTTTACCTCAGAGTGAGGGCAAGGAAGAGTTCCTTGAAGCTTGGAAGTTGTGCCAAGCTGTCACCTAGATACTATGGGATGTTTGAAGTGGCTGAAAGAATAGGGATAGTTCCATATAGACTTGCATTTCCTGCTAGCATTATATCTCATAATGTTTTTCATGTTTTGTTTCTTGAGAAATATGTCATGATACTAACCATGTGATTGATTGGGATGTGATCCAGGTGGAACCCGAGGGAGAGTTCCAAACAAAGCCATTGCGCATCCTCGACAGGAAGGTCACCATGCTTTGGAATCGAGCCATTGCACAGGTAAAGGTGCAATGTGAGCACTACAATTCTGATGAGGCTACTTGGGAGTTGGAGGATGCCATGCGATTGGCACATCCATTTTTGTTCAATTTTGTAGAGCACTGAGGGTGGTGCTAGTGTAGCATTTTTGTTTTAGTTGTAAAGCAATGAGGACAGTGCTGTTGTAAGGGAGAGGGGATTGTAACACCCCAGTTTTGACCCCATGGTATTTAATTGTACATGATGTATGTATTGTGAATGAGATCATGGCATGGAGCTCAAGGCCAAGGCCCTACCATTGATTGATGTTTTGTGGATAGGTGATCAAGGATGATACCTATGGTTTTGGTGCTGAGTCAGACACTATATATTTTGATATATTTTTTAGATGTACAAATTAATATAATACCGCAGCTAGCTATGGGACTGTAAACATGAAAGAGATGGGGGAATGATTCCACAAGGGGTAGGGTGGGGAGTTATTCAACCCCCTGAGCCAATAGGGTGTGACTGGATATCAATGGGGAAACCCATGAATCCCCAGCTACCTTTTGTCCTTTGTCCTCAATCATTAATTTATTCCAGAAGTTGGATGAGATAGTTAATGCCTCGACCAGAGCAAGACATGGCAGTTTGATTGCTTGACTGAGCAAGCCTATAGTCCGGGAAGCCACATTCTTGCTTCTGTAGCAAGGAAGCACGTGATGCGTGTTAGTTCGTCCTTTCTCTCAGATGCAATAAGTTTTTTTTGTTCCCAAGCATCGTGGTTATTCATTATTCCTGATCATTCAGTTTTTTCTGTTGTTCATTGGGTTCATTCTGATCAGTTGTTCATGCGCGGGTTGTTGGTTCACTAACCTAAGTCATGGAAGAATGATTTTATTGTGTTTGCTGAGTGAATGGGCAGTGGAGATCACTCTATTTTATGAGAGTGTAGTCCTCCATGGTCTAGGAATGTTGTTGTGCAGTGGTCCGTTGTTTAGAATGGTTTGTTTCACTATCTCGAGTCGCAGAAGTGTGGTTCCATAGTGGTTTTCTCTCTGTTGCAGAGTTAATCCTGTGTGCTGTGTTTTCCTTGTGGATTGTTGTGATGTGCATCCTTGTTCTGGTTTGAAGGCCAAGGGGTGGAAGAGGCCTAGAATTGGCTGATAAACCTAGTGAAGAGAGGACCTCATAGAAAGATCAAGAGGGATGGTAAATCCTTTCTGCACCCCTAAAAGAGAACTAGAATGGAAGGTATGGCTTGGAGGACTGTGTAGCAGTGAAGGGAATACTTCCTTTTGTTGGATGGTGCAGCTATTGAGGAGGCCAAGCCAGATCTTGTGTAGGAGTCCATAGCTCTGTGGTTGAGCTCACTATCTTAGCAATTCTACCTTTCCATTGCCTTAGCAACCTGATAAGACCAACTGTTAGTTGGTTTGGTTGTGTCTTGTTGTGTGTTGGCTTGCTACCTTGGGCAGTCTGAGAAACCCAACTGTAAGTTGGTGTGACTGTGTTTTGATGTATGTTGTCTGTGTGTAAGCCTATTGTTCCCTAGTTCCTTGTGGAAATCATGCCGAGCTCATTGGTCCATGGTTGGGTGGAAGGTTGTAGTCACCTAGATAGTTGTGGGGCAACTCCATCATCAAGATAATTATTCTCTGTCATTCTTGTTTGTGCATTGAAGTTGTTTATGAATGAATATGATGAATTAATAAGGAAGAATGCTTGCTATGAATGAGTAGGATTTACTATTGCATAAGTATCTATGTTATGCTTGTTTATGCCATGTATTTGTTTGTGATTCACTATGTTCATGTTGAATGCTGAATGATGACTAAGTAGAGGTTGACTTGCGTATATTTCCATGCATTTTACTTATGTACATGCCTTATGTCTTTGCAATGCATTTTCCTAAGTTCATGGAGGCTAGAAGCCTGTTACAGTGCAAAAAATGCAGCTAAGGTAAGAATTGTTGAGTTTACGCCCCTTGAAATCCACTTACGGAAGGTGGAAGGCAGAAATCGGGAGTGGAAAAGTTGAATGGGGTAGAATTGTTGTGTTTCTGCACCCCGGGATCTGTTGTGGAAGGTAGAAGATGGGAGGCGAAAAGGGAAGTTGAAAAAAAGGTAGAATGTGTGTTTTCCAATTTTTGAAGTTTGGGGTCGGAATGCGAAATTCTGAAGCGCAGAAGAATTTTAAAGAAAAAAGATAAAGTTCTGATTTCCCAGTTCCGAGGTCAGAAAGGAGGAAAGCAGAATTGCCAAAGGCAGAAGGTGGAAGGATGGATGAACATATTTGTCGTTTGTTAAAGTTCTGATTTTTGAGTTTCGAGGTCAGAAAGGTGGAAAGAAGAAGCGCGAAAGGTGGAAAGCAGAAGGATGGATGAACATCTTCATCGCTTATTAAAGTTTCGATTTCTGAGTTCCCAGGTCGCAAAAGAGAAAAGCAGAAGCGCTGAAGGCGGAATGATGGATGAACATTTATGTTGTTTGTTCAAGTTCTGATTTCTGAGTTCCGAGGTCTGGATGACGGAAAGTAGAAGTGCGAAAGGCGGAAGAGTGGCTGAATATCTCCATCACACATGGAATTCCAATTTCCTACGTGCGCAATGGAAGGTGTAAAAAGGAAGTGCGGAGGGCAGAGTGAAGAAGGAACATGTTCAGGGCAGAATAAGGCTTTTCTGTGCACATAATGGATCTGTTAATGGTTGAAAAACTATTACAGTGATGTACATGGGTTCTTAAGCCTGAGAACAAATGTTGAAGAGTGTGTTAGCGTCCATGCCCTATGTTTGAAAGGAGAACAAGTGTTATTGAGGATTTTTTTTTAATAATCCACATTATGGGGTATGGGGACGTGGAAGGAGGTAGCAATGATATGTAGAAGAGTTCTCTACTTTCTAGGGACAACTCTTTGAATTTAGCATTCATGGACTCTTCATTAAAGCTAAGACAAGTAAGGTCTTCGTCAATTTCCATCATATCCTATAGGATAGTCTTTTTCAATTGGGAAAATTATCAATCTAACTCTAGAAATGATGGCTCTCTTCTATGGACCAACATAAAATTCCACACACCGTTTGACAAATTATGGGAAATGTCGAGCTCTAGGTAGAATCACCTTATCCAACCCAAAACTCGAGAGGTTTCAACAAGTTGTATCCTTCCTTCAATGTGCGCTTCTACCTCTCTTGAGGCTTGTTGGGGGTTTGCAACTGATAACACATGGTCATAAATATCAAAATTATTGGAAACCAAGTGCTCCTCCAGACTGGAGGGATTGTTGGATGATGACAATGGTGCAGTATCGAAAGAAAAATCCTTAGTGGTGATACAAGGTCCTTTATATAATGAGAAGCACAATAGAACACAAGAATTCCATAGGAAGAAAGCTGAAACTGAAGGGATCTCGGTATAACTTGTGAAACAATACTTGAAATTTTGAATGTGGGGCCTTTTATAGAAAGAATTTGAAGTGTGACGCATTCATTAGTAAGGACACATGGTAGAATATAATTGGTTTATAAAACAATGCATGAGAGTCATTTATTAGCCACGGACGTTGCAATCATAACAATGACGCTTATATACATTGGGACCAATTAGAAAGCATGTAGATGGGTCGCATTTACGGATATTAGGAAATGGTATAACAATTTCAGGCATGAGGAATAGTGGTTTACCAAGACCATTTTTATAAGCCTAAAGCGTTCACACACTGAAATGTGGCACGATGGTTTTGGTTCAAGATCATGGGATTAGATTAAAACTCGAGCACCTTTAAAGGCTTGAAACGACCTCAATCGCCAATCTCCTGGCATAAAAATTTGTTATATCTTCACTTATCCTGTATCTTTCTACTACCGGGACCTAATATCCTATCTGATCATTTCAACAGGTGTTAAAGTATGAATGCGTGTGAAGGATCCAAAAGGCGGTTTCAGGTTTGAGAAAAGAAGTATACGGAGTTGGGTAATCTATAGATCATTTGCACCTTTTTAGGTAAGTTTGGGAATCCATCAACATGATTTGTTGTTGAAAATGAGTTTTTTAGTGTTAAAATTGTAATTTTTATTGCAAAAATGGATTTAGGACCCTCGATTACCCTTGGGGCACCCAAATTATGCAATTCCAATCTCTGAAAACTACCCTTTGAACAATTTCGGCCATATTTTAGCTAGAAAAATTGCCGAAATTTAGGTACAAATGGTCCAGAGTTTAGCTTACTGCGACTTATATTATACCCGCTTTAGTGAGCATCAAGTACCATGGTATAAGCACATGTCCATGGCGGTTTGTATTTAGGATCGTGTTTTTCAATTATTGTTCGAGCACTTTATAGAGCCTGAGCTTCTAGCAGTCGTTGATCTCGATCTCCATTTGATATGCACCATTGCTTATGTGTTGTTTTAACAACCACTTGTAGTGTGATGCTCCAAGGTCTGTTCTTTTGATCATAACAATTGGTCATCGACATTATTCTTTGATGCAACTATGGATCACTCTTCGATATGGTAGTTCACTCTTCAATGAGGTTGAGAACTGTAGATTAGTGTCATTTTCCATTGGTTTATGGAGTTTGAGAATTCCTTGGGATAAACTCTAGTGGCTCCTCTTTTGTTATTTATTTTTCACAACTTTCCGAAATAAAAGATTAAAGTGGAAATATTACATGAAATGAATATATAGATTAACTTTAAAAATACATACTTGCATATATTATTTTACATAATATTACAATTCTCAAAAGAGATTAGTAGTGAAAGAAGTATTTGAGGAACTTCCATTTACAGGATTGCTGAACAAGTCACCATCAATGTGAACCAATTCATATATATTGTTGTCTTTCATTGTCACAACTTTGAAGGGACAGATCTGAATATTGCCAAATTTTCCATATTTGGACTTCTCTTCTCTTCTGGCATCCCATTTCAGGACATGTATCTAGGTTGAAAATTTCATATTATGGATTTTCTGTCAAAGGTAAGTTTGATTTGATCTTGATATAATTATGTTTTTATATCTAAATGTTCTCTAACTTGTTGTAATTCTACCAACTGATGAACCCCACTCTCCATATCATTAGACTCCCCTTACTATGGTTGCAATAGCTTCATAATTGGTAGACCAATCCAAATAGGGATAATGGCCCCTTTACCATAGACTAGTTGAAAAGGAGAAGTAACTATGGCTCTCTTGACACTAATCATGTCAACCCATAATGCGTACTTGAGGTGTGAATCCCAAGGTTTTTTGTTCGGAGTGATCATTTTCTTGATGATGGTTATCAAGCTATTATTTAAAGATTCTGCTAATCCATTTCCCTGAATATAATAGACTTCCGAGTGGACTAGTTCCATGTTATAATATTGGCAGAAACTCATCATTTGATCAGACTTAAATGCTTGTGCATTATCAGTAATTGCTTTCTAAGACAATCTAATATTGACAAGATGTTTTCTTCCAAAAACTTGATTATGACTGTATAATTTGCATTTTTGGTTGGAACAACCTCCACCCTTTTTGTAAAATAATCAATGGTAGTAAGGATCCATTTATGCTAGCCAATGGAATTTGGGTTGAACTCTCTAATGAATTCTAATCTCCACTCTTGGAATGGTGCTTCCACCTTGATAGGTTTAAGTGGAAGTGGTAAGAGATTTTGTTTTTCTGTAAATATTTGGCATTCAATACAATCTCTAGCAATCTTGTTGCATTAGTGAACAAAGCGAGGCAATAATAACCGACCACGAGAACTTTATATGCAGTAGCTCTCCATGCATGACGTCCATCACATATGTCTTTATGAAACTCCATTATCAACCCTTAGTTTCTTCTTCAACAACACAATTGAGGAGAAACCCAAGAGGATCCTTAAAAAACAAGTAAGCATACATGATACAATACTTAATGGATTTGAGTTTAAGAGATATAATATTAGCCTTATCCAGTTCCAAAGGACATATTAAATTTTGAAGAAAATAGACAATATATTTACACCATTATGATTAAGCAAATTTAGCAAAAATATCAAGTGGCAAGTTTTGATGATTACCTTCCTTTGTGTCATTTGGTATTTTATCTATCAGATTGATATTTAAAGCCTGTCAATTTGAATCAACTATAAGTTTAGCTAGACCTTGTCCTTTCACCAACTTAGTTAGATTTATCTAGAAATAAAATTCTTGTATATTTGAGATCCATTTTCCTCTTCTACTGATTTGAAATTGAAGGATCTTAAAATAACCTTGAATTGTTAATTGTAAATCATTCAATAGTTAACTTTTTAAAAAGCTTTTAATTGCAGGCTTAAAGAGAACACAATTGGTAAAAATGCAAATAAATAAAGGATGCAAACCACAATTTGAAGACAATAGATGATAACAAAGCTCGTTCCTAATGGACTATGTCTACGAGTACACTTCCAGTAAGACTAATCTTATTAATTCTTCAAATGTTGCAAACTACATCAATTTTAAAGACACTTCATAATTCTATCTTTACTCTGCCAATGCGTTCACCTCGAAAAATAAAATAATTTGAGTATAAACACTCTATGGTTTACTAGAGACCTCCCCAGGAATGCAGTATGAGAACCACTGCTCCTACATTGTACGGACCCACCTTGGGAACTGTGTTGTACCTTTCATTGCATTGGAATTCATGTTGATTGTGTACTATATTGTCGACCATCCCAACCCGTGGTTTAAATAACATTCAAATGGTAGTTTTGGTGCCAGTGGGCGGTGCGCCCATGCTAAGTGTAAATCCTGCATCAAATTCAAAATAGATCTTCTCGACTCTATGCCAAGTCTAAAGGTGTTGGTGCAATGGTAAGGTTGATGGCTGATAATGTAAAGGTCTTGGGATCAAGCCCCATAGGATACATTTTATTAGCAACTGTTTACCATATATAATATATGGTTTGTAATACCATTATACAACAAAT
>LPNX010071958.1:772099-804300 GCA_001517045.1 Pseudotsuga menziesii | reverse complement strand
AATTTAAAGATAATATTTGCCACCATATATAGTAAGCAACACCTATAGGCTATAGCGTGATGGTAGGAGTGTGGATATGTTGGCGAGTGCTACGGGGTTTGATACTCTTGGTCAACAAATTCAAATTTAAAGATAATATTTGCCACCATATATAGTAAGCAACACCTATAGGCTATAGCGTGATGGTAGGAGTGTGGATATGTTGGCGAGTGCTACGGGGTTTGATACTCTTGGTCGCCCCCCACAGATTATGGACACCATTAGGAGGATATCTCTCCTTTTCAATGGCAATGGATCCATGGTCTTTGATTCATCTGAAAAATTGCTCGTATGAGTTGATATCCATGCTCATTGACCCATTAAAGAATGGCTGATGAAATAAAATCTACCAAAAAAAATTGAATTCACCAGATTTGAAATATCAAATTGGATAAAGAAAAAGTTTAATGACACTAACCAAAAAAATTGAACTCACCAAATTTGAAATATCAAATTGGACAAAGGCAAAGTTTAATGACACTAATTGATCATCTGTTTATGTGTTGAAGTGTTTTTATTTAAAATATTTTAATTATATATTTTAAAAGTAAAACTTTTTTTATCCAATCTAAAAGGCTAGTTTAATGGTTGTTGTTAATGCCATTGGCTATTTGGCTAGTTTCATGTCATCACATTCTCAATTCAAATTCCTTTTCAAATGATAATACCTATTCTTCTGCTCGATTTATTTCTTTTAGGTTTCTCTTTCTATAGCTTTCGTCGAGGACATTTCCACCTCACGACTCTTGCTATTATACAAGCTTGGTGATTTGAATTGTAATATAACAATCACACTATGGGAATGAGATTATGATTCTATTTTTATTTGGTTATATATATATATATATATGAGAAAATACGTTTTTCTTTTAATATTTTTTTAAAGTTAGTTCTGGTATTATATTAAAGAAAAAGGAAAATAGGTACATAATCTCAGTATGGCTTATATTAACAAGAAAAGGAAAAAAGTACATAAACTTTTGTGGCTAGTATGTCACTAGGGAAACCCGAATAGACATAATCAAAGTTTATCATCAACTATTTTGAGAGTTACAGAGTCAAATATCTTAATAGTTTGTTTATAAAAAGAAAAATAACTATCATGTTTCTTGGTGGAGCTACATTACGTAAATTATTACAGGTTGTTCCTATATAATAAAAACACCAAATATACATACTAACATTGAAATTAAACATCATTAGGTCAATTCTTGTTAGCATATTTGGTTAAGATGTGAGCCTTGTTAGCAAGGTGATTTGGGTTCAATTCCCCTTAGGGATGAACTAGTTAGGAGAAGACACCCCAAAATCCATCCAAGTTAACGGTTGGTGTGGTCAAGTCTAGGTATGATCCCCGGGTTATTTTGACATAATAGATGCCCGTTAGTCATGGTTTATCATACCAAAGGCCACTCCCACCAAGTGAGGGAGTTCAAGCAAAAATAAAATAAAAAATTAAACATAATCGGAAATGGTCACAGTGGAAGGAACCTATGGATCCACTAGAGCTGATCTATGCTTCCTTGGAGAGACACTTTACTTGAACACCATACTATTTTCATTTGGACAAAATGTTAATCTTGGCCCCCAACTCGACTTGGGCCTTTGCAATAATATTAAGAGTAGCCTCTAGCCTATGAATCTAACCCTGAGTTTTGTCCACCTGATGGAGGATTTCCTTTGTCTCTACATTTTTTTCCATGATAGCCTTGCCCATAAGGGTTTTCATCTACTAGTAAAGTATCACTGTCTTCATCAACTTGGCATCCCATGATTGAAAGGTCCCAACATCATCAACCATTTGACAAAACTCGATATGAATTTCACCCACATCAGTTGCAGTTTTCTCATGATTGAGCCATTCCTCCATAATGATGATAAAATGTTGGGTAGGAGTAGAGACAACCTTGTTGAATATGGTGTTGGTTTCCTTCACCTCATGGATAACACATGACATGTGGGTATTTCCTTGGTCACTTTTTCACTCTTCTAGTTTTATATCCCTTCACCATGCTATTCCTCTATGGATGAAACCTTCCCCAATTCAGAGCACCATACCATGAATCCATCGTTCCCTTTACTCATCACCATCAACTGTTGAGACCACAAGTCAACCAGAGAGGGAGGTTTCTCAAGGAAAGTATTAGGTTGGAGTAATATTGCAAGAATTCCTTGAAGCTCCTTTAATTTATCAATATAATCAACCAACAACATGATAAACTCATACCAAACTGAAGGAAAAATGACCAGAACAACTTCGCCCTATACCTTATCAAGTCTAACAATCAAGATCTCACATCCTATGTGTAAAAACACCATAATTATTGCATATAGAGAAAAGAAACCCAATTGCATCTTTGTTTAACACAATTATATTCCCTTGCTGGTGAACACTAATTTCCTTACTGGAATTGGGAAGCCATTATTTCCCATCATAGAGGGTAGAGTCCTCTACCCACTACAAGTGTCCTCAAGTCTTCCACTTGTCCCACAATTTGTGCCATCTACCATTCCTATCAATGTGGGTTGGGTTGGGCTTGTGAGATCCCCCGTCTTAACCCTATCAACCATCGCAGAATGAAGGTGATGCTTGGCTAAATCAAGGCTCTCATTCTTTAGTTGAGTGGGAAGGAGATCCTCCAAAATAATGTCCAAGTCCTTATCAATACATGTAACTCCTTCATTATCCATCAAGTTAGCGAATTTGTTGGCTTCTTGATGAACATGTGAAGGAATGGAAATATTGGATGCTTGTATGAGAGAATTTAACCATTCAATTTTCACCTATAGACTCTAATTATAAAATATCTTACTAATAGGGGTCCCATTCTATAGTTGCATAAGAATATTGACCACGATCTAGGAATCCCCCTCAACAAAAAGTTTGGAGAAGTACTCCCTGATTGTGATTTGCATCCCATAAGCTAGATAATGTAGTTTTGCTACATTGTTATTGTCTTGGCATAATGAGCTTGCATACATTTGAAGAATATTGCCCTAGGAGTTGCGAAAACCCCCTCAAAAGTTGGTTGGACATGGGTTTCCTTTTTCCGCTCCATCAAAATTCAATTTGAAAATCCCTTAGGAGGGATACCACCTACATGGACTAGAAATTATGGGCTTTGGCTTGGGTTGATACTGATTTCTTTGTAAAAGTTCCAATCCCCAAGCTTGCATTATAGTTTTCTCTGACACAAAGAATTTATAGTCCTCTTCTTCATAATGAGTAGATTGGATGGTCTCACCAATATTTGATTGAATTTTATGCTAGACCCAATTTATGCTTTTGATTTCATCTTTGAAGACCCTACAATTTCTATCCTTTTAGGTTTCCCATAAAAGGAAGCTAGAGTAAATCTTTCAAGTTCTGTTGTATCCATATAGCAATAGTTTCAATGATATTGCCTTGTCTCCTGTCTTATGGTCTGAATATGGAGGTGCCTTTGTCCCAAAGAGTGGATTTAAAGGGGAATTGTTTAAATAGGTGTTCCACATTGCATATATGGCATCTCAAGGGACCTTAGAAACATCACCGTACAAGTTGATCCCAGGAAAGGGCCTTGCCTCAAACCACCAACCAGATGGAGGTGGATACTTTGTGCCAAAGGTTTTGTATCCATATTCCCCCCCAAATACTTTATCCTTCTTAGTCTTCCGAGTTGTTGGTGATATCAAACACTTTTTTTGGATGAAAAATACCCCCTCCCTTGTGTCCCCATCTAAGTTTATTCGAGATTCGATGTAGTTGAATATTCCTAGATCGAAGCTCTTACTAGAATTATTCCCAGTTGAAATCATTCGGTGGGTGTGACCAATGTTCCTTAGGTTCCCATTGCATCATTTTTATTGGCTTTAGTGTTAATGTTGTTGATAAACATATTTTTTTTCGTTTCATGTAAGCGTTACTAGAACTCGTAATTGTACTTGTTCTCATTGAGCTTAGATCTTTGTTTCCAAGCATCTTCCAAAAAGAGAGCAGAACGACCATCATGAACTTCCCAAAAGTTGTGGTTTTGTATGAGATTCTTACCTTGCTAGGATTAGTTCCAAATTATGGATCCTTTATAATTCCATCCAATTGAATTATATCTCTTTCCTCTACATTCGACATATATTTTACTCTCCAAACTTTACTCCATAGCACAAGATTGTTCTAGATTCGTATCCATAATGTTTTGGCACCTAGATATTTGCATTATACCTCCATTACCGTAATTCCTAGCCCTATTTCCCCCTTTGGTCTACAAACTTCCAACCAAGCCACTAGAGCCCTTTTCCATGAAGTTTTGGTTCCTCCTTAGAGGAAAGTTCTTTGTAAATTTTTGACTTCTTTGATCATTTTTGGTGCTTTTATGACATCATTAAAGAGATATGTCAGAAAGATAAGAAACATAGATTTCAAGAATACCAAGCTACTAGATAGATTAAGGGGTCTGACGGTCCAATTGGAGATATTTGTTTTTCCATTTTTTCCAACAAGGTTTCCCAATAATGGTGTTGAAATGCATTGGAAATTAATGAAGTGTAAGGTATTTGGATGGAAGGGAGCTCCTTTGCAAGCCTAAAATTATGGAAATGTGAGATTGGGCAGTCAATGGATTATTAAAAAATAAGATTTGAGACTTATCATGGTTGATTGAATTACTTGAAGCTTCCATGAAATCCTATAGCACCATCTTTAGGTATTTGGATTCACAAACCATGGGGACCCCCATTAGCATTGTATCATCCAAAAAATGGATGTGAGAGGAGATGAGGTTGTTCCCATTAATTCAAGTTCACGTGATCTTTCCCACTTAAACCATTTCCTTTAGAGAGTGACCAAGACCTTCAACCATTAGAATGAATAGGAAAGGAGAGAGTGAATCCCCTTGTCTAATACCCCTAGGCAGAGATAAGGTGGTTGATGGTGATCCATTTATTAAAATGGAGAAGAGGGTTGAGGATGTAAGGCCCATGATCCAGTGTGTCCATTTTTCTGAGAATTCAACCAAAAATAACATCCGATAGATATATCTCTAGCTGATTTGATCAAAAGCCTTGATATATCAAGTTTCACCATCATACTTGCATTTTGGTTATTTTAAGGGAGTGTGTAGTTTCATGTGCTAGGTGTTAGGAAATAAAATGCAAAAAATACATATCACAATTAAGAACACACAATGAAATAATATTTTACCATGGAACCCAAAATTGGGAAAACCACCAACAATAGATCTATTACCCTAAACCACTCTAACCAAGGGATGGCCAATCTGGCCATCACTGAACAATTTAGGCATTTCACAATGGATTTACTCAAGCCCTTAAGTAAGATTCATCAAAGCCAATGCCATGGGAAAATACCATGGGATACCCGAAACCATGGTCCCATAAACAACTAATGGTAAATCCACTTTTACTCTTTTACAGAGTCAAGTTCAACCTAAAATTCCCCCCTTCAAACTTGATTTGGGGTAATCACCTACCCCCTCAAATTTTTGGGAATACAACATGCTCCCCTTCTTTAGTCTACCTAAATCTACCTTTATACTTTGCATAGGTGACCCATCAAGCCAAGGGTAAACAACATCTTATAGTTGTATGCTCATTTACGGTGTGATCAAATTACAACTCCATAAAAGCTTAAAATACAGTGAGACAATCACTCCTTCATCCACATATTCAATTCGTTCATCTAAATTTGTACTATGCATTTCTAGTTGCAATTTACCTTGGTTGACATACACATAAACCATCTAAATTCAAGAAACCATAGCTTCCAAGCAATTACATTTTCCTTCAACCTTGCTCTGGTACTAGTTGTTAAGAAATAAAATGCAAAAAATAAATAAAATAATCAAGCACACGTAATTAAGGAGAATATTTTTACCATGGAAACCCAAAACTGGGAAAACCACCAACAATAGATCTATTATTCTTGACCACTCTGGACAAGGATGGACAAGCCAATCATCACTGACCACTCACAAGCCAACACCAACCAATTTATGTTGAATTTTGTACAAAACTATTGAGCTTTTGATCTTTAATTATTTAAGTGCAGAAATATTGAATACTTGAAATCAATGAACCATTCATACACATAAACATTCAACCATAACACACGATGTGCTATGGGGAAAGCCCACAAAATAATGAGGATGAAAAATCCCAACATATCTTCTTAGTATAATTATGATAGATAATATAGAATGTCTTTTACAATAACATATTGATTTCGGCACCCCAGGTGCAAGACAAGAGAGAACAAACACTGTAGATGTAGACACTGAGCAATAGAGAATATATATCAACATGATAAACTTTGTAATGTATACAACACTTTAATAACTCACAAAAATAAGTCCCATGCAAGAAGTAGCGAATCTCTGCATGGGGAAGTAGGAGCCCATGCAAACTATAGAAAATTCTCTTCTTGGAGAATTGCTCCACACCTCAGTTTCTTCAATTTTGGATACACAATGCTCAATTTCTTTCTTCTTTGACATTAAATTATGCTTTATTGACTTCAGGTTGAACTCGCCTTCTAATTAAATGTAGGATCACTTAGTTAGGATGTTAACTTAAGTGTCGTCATGCAATAGTTGTAACGCAAGTGTCATAACTAAAGTGCCGTCTTTTAGTTTAACTAAAGGGCCATCATGCAAAACACTTTAGTTAACTAGTTCCTTTTTATTAACACTTTAGTTAACTATTCTCAACTGAAATAATGTTGACTGATTTTACTAAAGTGAGCACTATGAGTTATCCTTTAATTAACCAAGGTATACATTGTTACTTTAACTAAAGCTTAACAATTTGAGTTCTCTTTAATCAACCGAAGTCTTCTCATGAGCAATTCAAATTCTCTTTCTTCTCTATGCATTTATCTTGATCTCTTATCTTATTTGCATGGTCAATATGTTCTAACTTTAGTTTATCTATCACATCACATTATACTAAGAAGATTTGTCATATTTTGTGATCATATTATGTTACTCTCGGACCAAATGATCATATGCTAAAGTAATTCAATCTAGAGGTGGCTAGTCTTGAAGGATACTTAATAGAATCCAGTGACCATGGTTAGTAATGCATCACACAACATTAATGCTTCAACATGCAAAGCATCACCTCTACACTGGAGGTTTACGCAACACATGAGGATTCAACTTGACACACAAGTCCTTAGCCTTGTCCAACATCATCACTTTGACATATTCAAGTATTCACCTCAACACATGAGGAATAACCTTTTACACTGAAGGCTTATTCATTCTTGATTCCAACCCAAGAATTCTACTCCAAGTTCCCGAGTCCAACTCTGCATCCCTACCTCAACACGTGAGGCCCAATCCTGGCTACACAATATTGGCTTAGAAAATGACTCCTGATGCTGTAAATTTAACACTCCCTCTTAGTGAGGGAGTAATTATTTGCCATGCCAAGCTTGTCTCAAAAGTACCTATACTTCATCATTAACAGAGGCTTTGTTAAAACATTTGCAATATTCTCATCAATAGCAATGTATTGAATTTTAACTGCACCTCTCTAGACCATGTCTATGATGAAGTGATACTTCTTTCAATATGTTGTAGCTTATCATGAAACACAGGGTTTGCAAAAAGCTTGATGCAACTTTGATTTTCACAGTGAATGACTGTAGACTCAAAATTCTCACTGAACAAGACAACAATTAGCTTCTTAAGCTACAATACTTCTCAGTAGGAAGTACTAGCCACAATATACCATGCTTTTGTAGTACTATGGGCTACAAAGCCCTGCTTCCTATTAGACCAAGAGTTCATAGTTGAAACCAAGCTAAAAGAGTAGCAGGATGTACCCTTTCGGTCCATAATACTTCCACCCCAGTCAGAGTCTACATAACCAAGTAGCATAAATCCACTGCTAGAGGAATATGCGAGTCCATAAGCAATAATACCTCTAAGGTATCGAAGCACATGCTTAGAAACAAGCTAATGTTTGTGTCTTGGATTAGACATAAACTGACTTAGGATACTAACAACATAACATATATCAAGTCTCGAATGTATCAAGTACATTAACGAACCAATAAGTTGTCTATACCAAGTGGGTCCACTAGATCCAATCCAGAATCTGACTCATGTAGTTTCCTCAAATTGGAAACCATCAGTGTAGTCATGGATTTGCAGCCCATCATGCAAAACCTGCATAATACATCAATAATGTGCTTCCCTTATGAAAGGAAAATCTTATCTTTCCTTTTCCAAACTTCAAGACCAAGAAAGTAGTGCATAATACCTAAGTCTTTCATCATGAACTTATATGTGAGCTCCCTCTTGCACCAATCTATCAGATGTTACTCTCCAGTGAGGTGAAAATTATCAATAATTTTTAACAATTTTTATTAAAATAAAAAATTAATTATTAATTTACTTTAATACTTTAAAAATCTTTAGGTTGAAACTTAAAAAGTAAAAATGATTATTAATTTTAATAATTATAAAAAATTTAATAATTAAAAAGTAGTTATTAACTAGAATTAACTTTTAAACTATTAAGAAATTATTTTATAATTAAAATTAATTTCATAAACTAACTAATTATTATTAAAAAAATTTACTTAAAAATTAGTTATAAAATTATAATTCTAATAAATATGTATTTGATATCTTATAAATGTTATAGGTATTCTAACTTAAAAATTTTAAAATTTTATATCTTAAGAATTGGAATTTATTAAAACTAATGACTTTCTCAATATTGAGAATTAATAATTTTATTAAATTTAATAAATATTTTGAAATTATTAAAATTGTCTATCCTATTAAGGTCACATAACGAGGTTAAAAACATAGGCTATAAACATTGAATTAAACTTTAATTTTTTTTTAGTTCTAATAGTTAAAGCTGTCGGCTATAAACTATTTTATTTTTAATTAAAATTTGATCTTACACTTATTAATATGCTATTTTCCGTACTTGAAATAACCTTGAGACACTCTCTCCTGATGATGAGTCCAAGTTTGTGGCTCGAAACGTCGAGAAAAAATTCCAGCCAACGCAGTCTCCCTCTTATTTTCAACATAGAGAATCAATATCAACTGTTGGTTCTTCACAATCTTGAAGTACATGTTTGGATTAGCTTCTCTCTTAGAGAATCCTAGTCTCTGAATATAACTATCAATTCTTGCATAGAAATCCTCGAGGGCTTGCTAGTTAATCCCATACAAATATTTCTTCAATCACAAACATGGGACTCCTTCCCATGAACTAAAAACCCCTTAGGTTGCTGTATATAAACATCTTCCTCAACCTCACCATTGAGGAAGGAAATATTTACACCCATCTGGTGAAGCTTCCATCCCACAATAGATGCAAGTGAAATCATAGATCGAATATCGGTGCACTTGGCCACAAGAGCGAATGCCTCATCATAGTCTATGCCTTATTTTTATGAGAAACCTCAGGCAACCAATCTAGCTTTATTCTTTTCAATACTTCCATCAACAACATGCTTGATCTTATAAATCCATCTAGACATTACTATGGACTTCCATTTAGGTTTAGGAAAAACTTCCCAAACATCAGACTTCATAATAGACTTGTATTCCTGTACCATTGCATCTTTCTAAACTTCCTTCTTAGCAACTTCTTTGTAGGTGGAAGGTTCTAAATCATTGATGTGACTCATCTATGCAACATATGCTGAATATATGTCAGGTTTCTTTCACTCTTTGGATGAGCCCAATCGAGCTCCATACCTTTCTACATCTTGAAGAATGTCTCGACACCATTCAGATATTCTCTTAGCAGGAGGTTCATCAAGAGACCTCTCAACCAGTTCTACTTGTTTTTCAGGAGCTAAAGAATATGAGAACTCTTCTAGATTCTCCCTCTCAACATCTAAATGGGGAGAACCAAGATCTGGGTCCTCCACCATGGGAGTTTCATGCTCCTCCATGTCTAAATCATAGATAATTTCTTTAGAGTGCTTGAATGCAATGTCTTCATGGAATGTCACATCTCTACTGATTTCAATGTGTCTTTCACCTAGTACATATATTTTGTAGGCTTTGGATGATTTTCTATAACCAACAAAGGTTCCCTTCTTTCCGGAAGGATCCATATTTGTCCTTTTCTCTTTCGATACATGAATGTATATAGGACTCCCGAAGAACCTCAAGTGTGAAATATTCTATTTTTCACCAGTGAACACTTCCGTCGGTGTCTTCTCTTCCAGAATAGCATGGGGGATTCTATTTTGGATATACATAGCTGTACTAGGGGCTTCTACCCATAATGAAGTAGACAAATCTTGATCATGCATCATGGATTTTGCAGCCTCACATATGGTTCTATTCTTCCTTTCAACAACCCCATTCTGCTGGGGGTTGAAGGGTACTGTCAACTGTCCACATATTCCCACATTAATACAAAAATCATTAAATGCACATGACTCAAATTCACCTCCATTATTAGACCTTAAATCACATATGTGATTTCCCATCTAATTCTCAACCAAGGCTTTGAACTCTTTAAACTTGCTAAGAGTTTCACTCTTAGCCTTCAGGAAATAGGTCCATGATTTTCTAGAGAAGCCATCTATGAACAACAGAATATAAATAGCTACACAAGGAGGGTGCTGACATGGGACCACATACATCAAAATGTATTAACTCTAAAATCCCTTTAGATCTATTGGCGCTACTAGGAAAACCTTCTTAACATTATTCCCAAGGGCACAACCCCTACAGACACTATCATGCTCAAAATCAAATACAGGCATACCTTTTACCATTTTCTGCAATCTAGGTAGTGCTTTGAAGTGGAGGTGACCAAGCCTCCTATGCTACAAATCGCATGGACTGATAGTATTATGGATCGTAGCCTGAATGTACTCACCAGGTACTTTGTAGAGACCTCCCTCTCTAACTCCAATCACAACTGCATATTTCAAGTATTTGTTCCTTGGCTATAAGAGTGCTTGATTATCCATGAATATAACTCAAAAGTATTTAACTTCTAGAACCGAAAATGATAGGAGGTTCTTCTTCAAGCCTAGAACATATAGAACATCCTACACATGTAGTATATCACTGGAGCTCAATTGGAAGAAGGTGGATACAACTCCTTGGATCAATTAGGTTGTGTTGTCTCCATCTCCACCTTGCAGGTGAAATTTTTTCTCCTTTAGATCAATGATGGCGCTTATATAACCAATCCTATGTTTGGATGCCACTTACAACCAACCATGTCTCATCACTTGTGATGATAGATCCAGAAAGGGCTGAGATAAGGTAATAAACCCTCCTTGTCTCCTTTTCATCGGATGTATTCTTCTGAGTAGTTTCATCTACTATACTAGTATAAGCATGAAATATTCCTTTTCCTTTTTGCATTGCTTGGAACTCCTTTTCATCATGGCCCTTATTGTTGCGGTTGTAGCATCTGATCTTCGAATTTTCAAAGTATTTTTTGTATACCTTCTTCTCTGGATGAGAAAACTTCTTTTGAGAGAAGTGTTTCTTTCCTCTCTTCATCCTTTCCGTAAGAGCAAGGTTTTCTTCTTTGGCAGAGTTAGTCTTGATTTGGACTCACCCTTCCTCTTGGAGGTAGTCATTCCAAAACCTATCAAAGTTAGGTTGTACCTCTCGGCCATTAACAACGAACAATAATGTCTCCCATGTGGATGTGTTGGGCCTAGGGAAAGATAGGTAGAATTTAGTTAGAGTTATGCCTAAGTAAGAAAAAATCCAGGACGTTGCAAGAAGTAAAAGGAGTTGCGATAGAAGTAGCCAAGGAAGGAAGGAAGGAAGGAATGATAAGAAATAAGAAGTAGTAAGGAATGAATATGCGACATAAGAGGAAAAAAAGTAGAAAGAGCTAAGAACAGAAGAAGAAGAGAATTCATGAAAGAAGAGAGTTTGCAACAAAAGAAAAGAAAGGCCACGACGGAAGAGGAACAAAAAAAGAAGGAAAAGGTTGCGACAAGGAAGGATGCGACGGAGTTAACCATGTCATAAGAGATCCAGTGGTGCAACAGATAGAAAGTGACAACTCAGAAAGATCATGGGTACAAAGTTGACTAGATTCAGTGGGAGCCACACATATGGAAGCATATTTGTAAGTTAGGTCGTTAATGCCTACTGTCATGTGTCGATAGAATAGGAAAGATAGCTTGTCGACTAAATATATGAAGTCGGACTAAAGCGACATGTAGGAACCCATAAAGGGAGGAACCCAAGATGTATGCGGGTTAGCCTCCAGAATGTCTATTGATGTTAGTCTTAGTAGTGTTTGCTCATTTAGTGACAATATGATTTTTGTTGTTGTTATTCTGTTGAGTTGTTGAGAGGTAGAGAAGAGTTGAAGAACCTACATTTGAGTGCGTAGGAGTGTATAAGAGATTAAGTTGATCCAGGATGTGTGCAGATCATTAGCAGAAATCATAGAGAAAGTTGAGTCGATCTAGGCTATGTGTAGATCATTAGTAGAAATCATAGAGAAAGTTGAGTCGATCCAAGATGTGTGCAGATCATCAGCTGAGCTAAGAAAAGGAAGAGTAGTGAATAGAATATCAAAGAGCATGAGAGGAGAAAGAAGTATGTATAGATAAGAATGAAATATCTAGAACAGAGTTTGTAGCTTAGTGTGTAGACCAAAGGTACCATATATTTCTCATGCCACATGAAGAGCGCCTTTGTGGTTTTTCCCAGATGGGTTTCCATGTTATATTATGTGTTAAAGGTGTTAACAATGAATGTATTCAAGTCATATAGATATGTTATTGTGAATGTATGTTTGTGTATTTTCTTACAATAGAGCTTATATGTGTTTTCTGCATGATTATTGTGAATGTATCTATGCTGCATTGGGTTTGTTTTTATAATGCATGTCGAAGGACAAGTCGTATCGCAGATTAACTGTGTATAGTAAGTATCAAGACCCCACCCACTAGCCTCTGTCAAGCACGTTGGTAGAAAACCAAGGGACGTGAAATTCCCCCACCACATTGCGGAAACCTAGTTCTGGCAATTACCCAATAGAAATATATCTTGGGTGAGACTGCATATACATCTCAGGTGCTGTTGAATGAACCTTGATCTGTCGGGCTAATATTTTGGGCTTTGTTGCACGCAAGGGAAGGGGTTGAACCTGGGTCAAAGGTAGGAAAAACACCAACAAATGGTTCCATTGTCGGGACCTTGAATCATTTTGGTGAGGGATATGTTGTGGTATCCGACGAAGGCAAAAATCCAAGACTGGGTGGATTTCAAAGCATTAGAGTTTGCATAAGAAGAGAGTAAAGGATCTCTGTGGAATCCAACAGAGTGGTTGGGCCAATATCTATATACAAATATTCATGAATTTTTCTTTTTCGAATTCCCTATTGTGTTGCATGAGTGGTTGTCGAAGTTGGAAACCCAACAAAGAAACTTTCAAGGAGGAGGACCGAAGGAGTGGAATCTTTTGCGCCCCATTTGGAGTTCTATTAGGTCATTTGGTCTTTCGCGATGGAATTTTGGTCGATCTAGACAAAATTGTGATCATTCTCGATCTACCTCCACCTACTATAGTCAAACAGTTGAGAGAAACACTTGGACACACTGGATACTACATAAATTTATTAAAAGATATGCAGAGGTGACTCCTCCAATGGAAAATATTTTGAAGAAAGAGGCTAAGTTTCAATGGACAGAGAGCTTCCAAGAGGGTCTGTACACATTGAAAAACAAGATGGCTACGATGCCAATGCTTGTATTTCCAGACTGGAAAAAGGAGCTTCATGTTCATGTCGATGCGTCATCTGCCATGCTTGGTGTGGTACTGGTGCAAATAGTTGAAGGATCGATCGATCATCCCATTTCCTTCACTAACAGGAAGCTGTTGACTCCAACGAAAAAATATATCATGGGGGAAAGAGAAGGTTTAGCAATGGTATATGCACTGTAGAAATTCAAACATTATTTACTAGGTGGACAGTTTAAGATGGACATTAACCATTCTACATTGAAATACTTGGTTTATAAGCCAGTGTTGGGGGGAAAGATATGCTAGTGGCTTCTCCTCTTCCATGAATTTGATTTTGAGATAATTGTTAAACCCGGTCAATTGAATTTGGGACCAGACCATCTTTCGAGGATATAAAGTGGTGAAGAGCCTACTAAACTAGATGATAATATGCTTAATGAGAAACTATTTTACATAACCATGTTTGCTGATCAATATAGAGATAGCATACAAAATTTGAGTACAGGTTATATGTCAGCTGAGTTCACCCTGGCGCAGAAGAAACAGTTGGTTACATGAGCTGCAGATTTCTAGCTAATTGCTAGACAATTGTATAAAATGGGTCCTGATGAGATTCTTTGTCATGGTGTTTTGGAGCACAAACGAATGTTGATATTAAGTGAAGCACATGCTGGTGTTGCAGGAGGTCACTATGCAAGAAAATCCACGGTGCACAAGATTTTGAATGGAAGATTATGGTTGCCTACCATGCATGTAGATGCTCAAGATTATTGTCACAGATGTGATGTCTATCAAAGGACTGGAAAGTCATCATGACGGGACAAAATGCCATTGGTACCTCAAATAAATTTATATGAATTCAATAAATGGGCAATGGATTTTGTAGGTCCTATCAGTCCGATACGAAAATGCAATGGTGCATGCTATATTATTACTGTGACTGATTACTTAACCAGATGGGTCGAAGCAACGCTAGTAAAGGATTGTACTATTGCGACTACTACAAAGTTTTTATTTGAGAATGTCGTGATAGGATTTGGATGTCCAAAGAGTTTAATAAGTGACCAAGGTACGCAATTTGTCAACCCATTGACTACAAAACTCATGGAGGAATTCCAGATTCAACATAGAATGACAACACCTTATCACCCTCAACCTAATGGTACTGTCAAAGCCTTTAACAAAATTCTAGAGAATGCGTTGACAAATGTTTGCAACATTCAAAGAGATGATTGGGATCATAAAATTTCAGCGGTATTATGGGGATATTGCACGACTTATAAGAAATTATCAGGACAAACCCTATTTCTGTTGGTATTTGAACAAGAAGCTGTGATTCCTATGGAGTATATCGTCTTGAGCTTAAGGATTGTTGTGATAACAAAGATGACGGATGTCAATGCCATGGAAGAAAGATTGTCACAATTTTTGTAGACGGAGGAAGAACGTTTTGTTACAAGATTTCATCAAATATGGAAAAACAAAGACAAACATCATGGCATGATCAACACATTAAGAGCAAGAAATTTGAGGTTGGAGGACTTGTTCTTATGTATGACAACAAATTTCTCAAGCATCCACGAAATTTGTGAACACATAGGTTAGGATCGTATATCGTCATGGATATCATTGATGGAGGAGCAATAAAATTGCAAAATTTGTATGGGACAAAGGTTTGAGGATTGGTGAATGGAATTCGACTGAATCCGTATCATTATAGCCGTGACTTGGTTGCATAGAAGGATGAAATAAAGGAGAAACATATGAAGAAAAAATAAAAACAAATGTTTTGTTGATTTTTGTTCGCATACTTCTAGTCTATCATAGGAAAAGATGATGTCTCGTAGACTCGGTGTCTGGCATAGACTCGATATTCAGGGCGAAGATACAACTTGTCACAAGAAAAGAATATCTATGAAAATAGTAAACAAGTCACAAGGAGTGTGACTCTATTGGAAGGAAAGGAGATTTGGTGAAGGGAAGAAAACAGGTCGCAAGGACTACGACGCTGTCACAAGAAATATGGGCGGTGTAAATATGACAGCTGGATGCCAGTCATTTCTAATAGGACAGCCAAAGGGAATTAATTTGAAAAATTTGAGGAAAATTGATAGTGTGCTTTATGGTCACGTCCATCTTTATGGAAATAAGCACCACTTGATGTGCCAGATAAATAGCGATGTGCATACAAGTTTCCTTAATTATTTGGACGATGTACCCATATGACTGAAAGGATGGATTCCTTCCTATTAATCACCCGTGCATGTGAAGAATGGCTAGAGGAAAAACCACTGCATAATATTAAACTTCACGCCCAAGTCATTTCATTCTATTCCAATGAGAGAAGAGCAATTGTTGTCTACAACTTCAAGAGCCAAAGCAAATTACTCAGAGCATGGTCATTTCGATCTCTAGTGCTAGTTCAACTATTGAATCTAAAGTTGCACCTCCATCACCTACACCAATAATGGAAGATACTATAGGATACATCCCACCACAGCAACAAGATACTCAAGTACCTGGGAAAATTGTAGTTCCTCCGGTCAGACCATCTAGAAAATCGAAGGTAGACCAACGAGGTCCATCAGGCACTTCATGGGGGAAGCACACAGGTAATAGGAAGCTGAAGGAGAAATAAATGACACCACCAACACCACAATTAGTACCTAATCAAGAATAAGACTCTGAATCTATACATATTTTTTCGCCATACTTTCCACTAAGGCGTTCAGATGCACTGAAGATTAAAATTCCAAAGAAGTTGGGGGATCCACTGATTAAGGTACTGAAGGATATTTTTCCGAACCTACGAAAGCTATCCTTTGCTGACCATGACACAAAGAAACATAAATATTTGGACAGGAATAAGTATATGGTAACTGTGCAGGACACACTAGATGTGCCGAAGCACGTCATTTCGATGGAATGGTCGAGAGGATCAGAAAAATGGGACTGTTATCTTTGCTATACATGCCACACTTCGGTCACAACGCAGAAGTGAATACCTTTGTCCAACAGTTGCTAGTGTCATTTCATGGAGGGTTCCTTTGGATCAATGAAGTATATTTTGTAGAGGTCAAGATAATTGCAGCAATAACCGGTCTCCCAATGGCAGGTATAGACCCAACACTTTATTTACAAAAATACCAGGAAACAATGATGATAGCAAGGGTGAAGAAAAAGTATGTCTTGGTTAGGGCCAATAGAGGATTCTTAATCTCGCCATTAATGACTATACTATTTGTTTTTCCTGTAGTGGGGATTTCTCCCCAGGTATGTGCAGAAGCACCAACATTAGATCGATGTGATCGTAATGAAGAGTTCAATGGAAAATAGAAAAGCAAACTAAACTAATAACGTAAAGCAAATATTTTTATAATTTTTAACATATATCTCAGCTAAACTAATGCAATAAATAAAAACAATGAACATACCTTTATTATGTAAATTGGGCCACTGTAGCCGTCCTCGGAAGTGGTTTCGCAGCTCCACGAGTTGGTTCTTGAGTTGTCTCCATAGACAGTTGTCAAATAGAGAATGGATCCAAGATGGGTACGGATAATGTCTCAACGTACACCGTGGGAATGGTATGGAAACACAAATGGTGGCAAGGGATTATGTGAATACATGAGAGCAAAAGTTTCACAACGTACCCACAAATGAAAATCATAAAAAAATGTTTTGGGAGAGCCCTTCACAATGTATTTATAGTATGGTCCTATGGTTTTTTGACCCAAGGTGGTGACCCATGGTATTTTTTGACCCATGGTATTTTCCTGTGGTTTTCTGACCCTTTCTCTTTTTTTGGGTTTTTGAACCCTTTTTAGGGTTTTTTGACCCTTTTTGGGAGAGAGTGAAGGTAAACCATAGTAAATAATGATGTTTTGGACCATTTTTGGTGGAAATACAACTGTGAAGGTCGAAAGTAAGGGAAATATGGTAGGAATATGATGTATGTATATGGTTTAGACCATGTAGAGCTAGGCCAACACTTTTTTAGTGTTAACATTGCTGCGAAGGTATTATCCTGTAAAATGTTGCGCAAGCTGAGACTGACCCAGTGTATTATGGGCATGGTTGCGTTAGACACAATCTATGTGGAGGGAGTTCAAATTATCTGGTCGCAATTTCCGCTGAATGAATTGCTAGAAGACACAACTATATTGCATGAAAGCGATAGATATTTCCACTATGCCTGGATGTTAATTTTGATTTTATTTGTTGTTTGGTCTGATCCAACACATTACCAACACATGGATATATAAGTTCACTGCAGGTAAGCCAGATACCAGATTCTCTGATTCACACGTGAAAATAAGGACATGCACCATGATAGTAATATTGAATATTTTATGCATAGAGAGGCCCCGAGGGATCAAGTCCGAAAGAAAATGATACTTGAGGCTGGCACTATTAGACGGTTTCGCCAAGTTGTTAAGTTTCAAATCTGGGTGCATCATGTTATGATACAACCTCGACAAGACCCACAGTGCCAATGCTTGTCGATGAAATTTATATTGAGTGAAGAATAACTTGAAGCCATTGTTGATGATTGGCCAAAGGAATGACATGTCCCTGTCTCAGAGGACCAAATAGCAACCGAGGACTTGGAATAAGACAAACCACCATCATTGGAACATAAATATCAAGAAGAGGACCTGCATGATGATGCACATGATCATGACCCGACTCAAAGCGGGTCGAGATCGACTCCAACAGATCAAGATGTCCAAAAGAAAATAAAGGAGGTTGATATAGAGCAAGTGGAGTCTAAATGGAAGAAAAATAGAAAAGATGAAAAAACTACCAATACCTTCAGCATTGATGGGGAAGATTTGACGCAGTTAACTGAAGCCATGGCAGAAATCGCAAAGATGGGATTTCATAAAATAGACAAGCAACAGGCGGAGCTGACAGGTACTATTACTAATTTGCTTAAAGTGTTATGTAAATTTGTTCAAGAGGTGTGAATTGTAGTGGATTATGTGCCTCAAATAATCGAGTCGCACGACATACTTGGAATTTATGAAGAGTGACCAAGTAAAACACTAGTGTTAGGTCCACCGATTAGAACGCAAGTTTTAGGGGAAGTGCTTGAAATGGGAACCCTAGAATTTAATGATGTTTCCAAGAGCATTGGGATGATAAACATATATTTTTCATAGTTGCAAATGACTAAGGTGTATGAACTGCAAAATTCCTATGTACTACAAAATTACACACTCGCATAAATGCAATTAAGAGAAGGTGCCTTGATTAAGTAGGTGAAAGTCACGAATACAAATATTAACGAGATGAAGTAGGAAGTACAATAGGTTGAGAAGAAGACAAATAATTGGGAAGAAAATAGGCAAAGGCTCGATACGGCTGTAGCCCTTGCATGTACAAATTTTGTAGAAGAAGGAATAACAGAGGAAATGTTTCCAAATGCTAAAGTCATTTGACTTGGCAAGATAGAATATGACCTTCAAAAGAAAGTCGTAGTGTTAGAGGTGCAGATAAGACCAAGCACACAACCAAAGTTGTTAGAATAAAGAACAAAAGTAGTAGCAAAAGATGCAAAGAAGATAGAAGAGGAAGAGGCACTATGCGCTAAAGCTGTTGGCCGAATCTCTCAAGCTTGGGAAGCTTTTATGGAAGACACTGAACTCGAGAAAGTCACAAAGGAGCTACACACAACTGAGACATAAGTAAATCAACAAAAGAATGATATGAAGCAATTAACCTTAGTGCAAAATATGGATAAGGCAACGGAAATGAATAAATTGCAGCAACAAGTAACGGTGTTGCGCACACAACAACAACAACTAGTAGATAAGGTTGAATAATTGCAGGCATAAGCTGAAAAAGTTACAGGAATTATTCAGCCTATATATCAGAGAGTAAAATGGGAAGTATAAGCAATAAGGCTTGTACCATCGGAACACCTCAGTTCGGACCTTATGGAGAATTTGCAGAAAGAAGAGAAAGATGTGTGATTAGAAGCAGAGAAAGTGCTGAAAATATTGCAAGATTTTCAAGGTCAACTTGGCACAAGTAAGGAAATGTAGGAATAACTTTGCATGGCTTGGGATGAGCCACATGTGAGTGTTGGGGGCTTGTTGGTCCTAGGTAAAGATAAGTATAATTTAGTTAAAATTCTACCTAAGTAAGAAAAGAGCCAGGTCGCAAGAAGTAAAAGGTGTTGCGACAGAAGCAACCAAGGAAGGAAGGAAGGGTGGATAAGAAAGAAGAAGTAGTAAGGAAGGAAAATGCGACAGAAGAGGCACATAAGAAGAAAAATCTAAGAGAAGCAGAAGAAGATAATTCATGAAAGAAGAGAGTTAGCGATAGAAGAGAGGCCACGACGGAAGAGGAATAACAACAAAAGGAAAGGATGTGACAAGGAAGGATGCGACAGAGTTAACCTTGTCAGAAGACGTGTAGTGGTGCAACAACTAGAAAGTGACAACCCAAAAATATCTTGGGTATGAAGTTGGCTAGATTCGACGAAAGCCACATGTATGCAAGAATCTTTGTAAGTTAGGATGTTAGTGCCTACTGTCATGTGTCGATAGAAAATTAAAGACAACCTGTCGGCTAACTGTATGAAGTCGATTGAAAGCGACATGTAGGAACCTTTAAAGGGAGGAACCCAAGCCGTATGTGGGTTAGCCTCCATAAGGTCTGTTGATGTTAGTCTCAGTAGTAACTGGTCATTTAGTAACATTATGATTTGTATTATTGTTAGTTTGTTGAGTTGTTGAGCCGTAGAGAAGAGTTAAATAGCCTAAAACTGAGTGCGCAGGAGTGTAGAAGAGATTGAGTTGATCCAGGTTGTGTGTGGATCATTAGTAGAAATCATAGAGAAAGTTGAGTTGATCTAGCATGTGTGTGAATCATTAGTAGAAATCATAGAGGAAGTTGAGTTGATCCAAGGTATGTGTGGATCATCAAAAAAGTTAAGAATAAGAAGAGTAGCGAATAGAATATCAGAGAGCATGAGAGGAAAAAGAAGCTGTATAGATAAGAAAGAAAGATCTAGAAGAGAGTCTACAACTTAGTGTGCAGACCAAAGGTGCCATATATTTCTCATTCCAGATGAAGAGCGCCTTTGTGGTTTTTCACGGATGGGTTTCCATGTTAGATTCTATGTTAAAGGCGTGAATGATGAATGTGCTCAAGTCATATAGATATGTTACTGTGAATGCATCTTTGTGTATTTACTTACAACAAAGCTTATATATGTTTTCTGCACGGTTATTGTGAATGCATCTATGCTGCATTGGGTTCATTTTTATAATGCTTGTTGAAGGACAAGTTGTATCATTGATTAACTGTGTATAGTAAGTAGAAAGACCCCACCCACCAGCCTCCATCGAGCACCCTGGTAGAAGACAAAGGGACGTGAAATTCCCCCACTCAACTGCGAAAACCTGGTTATGGAAGTTAACCAATAGAAATATATCTCGGGTGAGACTGGATCTGTGTTGCAAGTACTGTTGACTGAGCCCTGCTCTGTCGGGGCGATATCTTGGGATTTGTTGCGCGCAAGGGAAGGGACTGAACCTGGGTCGAAGGCAGGACAAACACCAATAGGATGGAAGACCATGAAAAATGGTTTGAATGAGACCATCTTCATCCACCACTACTCCAATGCTAGTAAGTTTATCTCTTACATGAGATATATTTGTGAAGAAAGAGACCACTGTCCCATCCTTCTGCATATTTAGGTTCCGAAGCTTTTACTTCAAACCCCTCTTATAAATTTGAGCCTTCTTCTCATAGATATTTTTCAATGTATCGAAAAATTCCTTTGCAGTCTTCAAGGGAGTAATCATGGGCATCAAGTTGTCCTTCACCGAATCATAGATTATCTATTTGGATTTAGCATGGTTCTTCTTGAAGGCAGTGCACCCTGCATTATGTGTAGGATCCCCCACCACATTGGATACATAGCCATATAAGTCATGTTCTTATAGGATGTTTAGAACTCTGGCCTTCCAAGTGTTGAAATTTGAAGTACCTTCAAGTTGGTCTTTCGATCTTACTGAGATCGATGTTGTTGTCTTCCAGTACTGTGCTAAACTTCTTAGGATCTACATACAAGGATCAATATTTATTGTCAAAACCGAGCTCCTTCATGCCCTAAGCTCTGATACCATGTTGAATTTTGTATAAAAAATGTTTATATTTTGATCTCTAATTATTTAACAGCAGAAATACTGATTACTTGAAATCAATGAACCATTCATACACATAAAAATTCAACCATAACACAGGATGTACCTTGGGGAAAATCCTCATAACAACGAGGATGAAAAAACCTATCAATGTTAGTATAATTATGATAGATAATAGAGAATACATTTTACAAAAGTAAATTGCTTTCAGCACCCCAGGTGCAAGATAAGAGCAAACAAACACCGCAGGTGTAGGTACTGAGAAATAGAGAATAAAGATAAACTAGATAAACTTGCAATGTGCCGAACACATTAATAACTTGCAAAAACCAATCCCATGCAAGAATTAGTGAATCACTGCATGGGGAATTAGGCTCCCATGCAAACTATAGTGAATGATATTCTTAGATAATTGCTCTGCACCTCAGTTTCTTCAATTCCGCATACACAATATGCAATGCCTTTCTTCTTTTACATTAAATTATGCTCTATTGAATTTAGGATGAACTCACCTTCTAACTGGATGTAGGATCACTTAGTTAGAATGTTAACTTAAGTGTCAACATGCAATAGTTGTAACTCAAGTGTCATAACTTAATTGATGTCTTTTAGTTTAACTAAAGTGTCGTCATGCAAGACACTTTAGTTAACTAATTCTTTTTTATTAACACTTTAGTTAACTATTCTTAATAGAAATCATTCTGATTGATTTTATCAAAGTGACCACTATGAGTTTTCCTTAATTAACTGAGGCATACATTGTTAATTTAACTGAAGATTAACAATTCGAGTTCACTTTAATCAATTGAAGTCTTCTCATGAGAAATTCATATTCTCTTTGCTATCTATGAATTTATATTTATCTCTTACCTTATCTGCATGGTCAATATGTGTTAACTTCAATTTATCTATCACATCATATTATACTAAGAAGTTTTGTTAGACGTTGTGATCATATTATATAATCTTGGACCAAATGATCATATGATAAAGTAATTCACTCTAGAGGTGGCCAGTCTCTAAAGGAGACTTAATAACATCCAGTGACCATTGTTAGTAATACATCACACAACATTAATGCTTTAACATGCAAAGAATCACCTATACACTAGAGGTCCACCTCAACACATGAGGATCCGACTCGACACACACATCCTTATCCTTGTTCAACAAGATTGTACAACGTTGTCACTTTGACATATCGAAGTATTCACATCAACACATGAGCAATAACCTTTTACACTGAAGGATTATTCAATCTTAAGTCCAACCCAAGAATTCTACTCTATTTTTAGTGGGTCCAACTTTGGCTCCCTACGTCAACACATGAGGCCCAATCCTGGTTGCACAAGATTGGCTTGGAGAATGACTGGTGATATTGCAACTTTACAATGGAGTTCCTCAATCCCTTAAGTAGTTTCCCTCACATGCAATACCATGGGATATCCAAAACCATGGGTTTGCAAACCACCAATGATAAACCCTTCTTTGAATATTTTACTAAGTCAAGTTTAACCTAACACCAGGATAATGCCATTCAGTATTTGTATACCTTCCATGTATCCCAATTGTAGGGCTGGAAGAAGGGACTTCAATTTGTTTTCTATAACCTTTGTTATTAGTTCGTATATGCCATTACAGAGGGATAAAGGGCATAACTTACTAGGAATATTAACGCTATCTTCCTTGGGGATAAGGGTAAGGAATGTTGAACTTAGTGTTGGTGGAACATCCAACCTACTTCTGAATTCCTCTATCAACACCTATATTTTTGTTTGATGGTTTACAAACAAGCTAAGAAGAAGTTCATTGTGAAGCCACTGAGTTTTGGAGATTTACCTGGGGGAATTTCCATCACTACATGCTTGTCTTCCTCCAGTGTGGTTTCCCGAAGAAGGGTTTGATTCTATTTATTTGTAATCAACATTGAAATATGTCTGGTGATTTGTTAATGGATTCCTCCCTGTTTCCATGTGGTTGCTCTAGAAGATACTTATAGAATGTGATTAGTTTCTTTTCCATATATTCATGTTTGGTGAGGATGTTAGCTTGTTAATATTTGTAGTTTATCATTTTGATTATGGTTTCTCCTTTGAATCGTGGAGCTATGGCAGAACTTGGTATTCCTTTTGCCTTCTTTAAGCCACCAAATCCTTTATTTCTATTTACAAAGAGTTTCTTCCTTCCTATACCTCCAGTCAAATTGGGTTTGGAACTCCTTCTCATTTTTTTTTGTTTCTTAGGTATTCCCTTCCAAAATGATTCTTCGTTGGAGATGTTTGATTTAATTTTCTAAGGATTTTATGGTTTCAAAAATGTTTCCAAAAACCTCTTTGTTTCAGACTTTGAGTTTGATTTTCAGATCGTTTATCCTTTGTTGAAACTGATACATTTTATAGTGCTAAAAGATGTTGGTCTTTTCCCACTAGCATGTTATGTTGTCTTCAAATTATGGGTGTTCAAGCCAAAACTTCTCAAGTAAAAATGGGTGATTTTGGGATTTATCATTCCATTTGAGATTTTGGAATATAGGTTAGTGGTATGAACCAACATTGGGCATAATAGAGGCTTTGATGATGAGGCCTTTCATGACTATATTTTCAGAGAAACGATATTTATTGTAACCTCCCTACTTATTGTTCCAAGTGTCACTACAAGGAGAACAACTTCTAGCAGAGGTTGTAGTGCCCCCCCTTAAAAAACATGTCCCTTCTCCATTTATAGTGGAGGTTTCTAGTAGAGGGAGGTGGGCAAAGGTTTTAGTGGATATTTTTTATCGGTGCACCTAAACCATTATGGCACACAGGTGCTTCACATGGTTTAGGATCACATGTTCTTGTTTTTTTCTTAATGGTGCACTGGTGCTCTTCATTGGTTTAAGAACACCGATGCTTTATGACCCATGTGCATCGGTGTGATTTTATACAAAAAAAAATATTGGTGCTCCACTTTTGAAATAGTGCATTGGGTGCATCGGTGTCGGTTCTCTTCATTGGTGAAGGTAGACCGGTGTTGACGCTCCTCTTTGGTGAAGGCACACCAATGCTCTTTTCAAGGTGTGGGCACATTGGTGCACCAATAAAACATTGTTGCTCCACTTTTGAAATGGAGCAGTGATGCTCCTCTTAGTTTAATGAGCACTGATGTCAGTGCTCCTCTTTCGTGAAGGCACACCGATGTCTATGTTCCTCTTTGGTGAAGGCGCATCGATGCTTCTGGTAAACAAAAGCACTGAATAGTAAGTCATTTTTTAACTTATTGAAAACAAAGAGAATTTTTAAACATTTTAAAGAAGCATGAAACATGTCTTAAAATGATAAAAAACTAGGGTTTGTTTCATTTTTTCATTTCACCTGGTTCCATGAGAGAGAAGAGGAAGAGGAAGAGTATTGTAGCCAAGCAACCAAAATTTTCCCTCTCCAATGTTTGATTTCTTCCTATTATCTATTTTTTATACTATTTTGCATTTCTCACTATTGTTCATAATTTCCTATTTGGTTTTATTGTTTATTTTGGTTGGTTTGAGCGTTTTCCCTCTATTTTGCAAGTTAATATTGAATTTATTTTAGGGTTTCGCATCAAAATATATAGGTTTTCCCATTTTATTGAAAGAAGTAGGTTTTTTTTTTAACTTTTGAAAGAAGTAGGACAAATATCTTAAGATGAGGGGAAAAAAGAGGGCTTGTTTCGTTTCTTCATTTCACATGGTTCTACAAGAGACGAGGAAGAGGAATATTATTGCATCGAAGAAACCATTTTTCCCCTGTTCATTGTTTTATTTCTTTCGATTATCTATTTTATTTTGATTACTTTTTATTTCTCACTATTGTTCATAATTTCTTATTTGGTTTTGTTCATTTTTGTTGGTTTAATGGTTTTCCATTTATTTTGCTGGTTAATGGTGGATTTATTTTAAAAATTTTCTTCAAAATATATGGATAGAAAATTAGGAGACAATTTAGAAAAGAAAATGTTTTTTTTGTGGAGCACGGGTGTATATCCATAAGGGTTTTCACCTTCTTTTATTTGTACGTTATCAGGGTTTATGTACACGTGGAAAACTATTTTATTTTCACGACATTCTATTTTCTATTCGTGGTGCTTCTACTCTCTTTGAGCGCACCAATGCTACTCTTTGGTTAAGGCACACCAGTGCTACTCTTTGGTGAAAGCGCACCGATGCTACTCTTTGGTGAAGACACACTGGTTCTACTCTTTGGTATAAGTGCACTAGTGGTACTATTTTAAGGTGTGGGCACACTAGTGCTCTTCATTGGTCTAAGAGCATTGATTCTCCATGTTAGGCATATTATCTCTAGTGGATAAGTGGTTTTGGAAAGCTCTCATCAAACAATTTTCAGGTAACAATTTAGTGGTTTTGTAATTACAAGAGATCCACTCATTAAGTGGTAAATGGAGTGGTTTGACAAGTCTCGCAATGGTTTTGTATGGGTGGTTTCATCACCATTACTATAAATTGTAATGCTTAACATTTCAATATTAGTTAATTTACATTTTCATAATATTATTTTTATTTTTATTGATAATGTCTTATTTCATATGCTTTTAAGTGCATTTTATTTTATTTTATTTCAATCAATAATAATATAGTTTTGTTTAATATTCGGCCAATATTTCATTGAGAGACAGAATCTTCTAGTTCCATCATAATAGGTTTTATATCGATGTTTCAAACTAGACAAGCGTGGTCCATCATTAGAAATGTTGAAGAAAGGATGAGGAATTTATGATCAAGAATTAAACCTTAAATATAGAAATTGAGAGTTCATGAAAACCTAAAATTATTGTTAACATGATAAAAAAACAAGGGGAGGAACCTTGGATAAATTAAATTAAATTAAAAATATATACTAAAAAAATATTAATTAGTCTTTTGGTAAAAAATGATGAAAATTAATGAAATTGCTAAAAAAAAAAATTAATGGAGATCGAACCAAATATAAAGAAATTTAAAATTAAAATATAACGAAGGGAAGGACAAAAGAAGGATATATAGAAATATATAAAATAAATATAGTAATAAAAACAAAAAGTAAAGTATACTAATAATATATTATAAAATAAAGAAGTATAAAACAATTGTTAAGGACAAACTTTTTCTTCAAATAGATAAACAAAGTTCAAATAAAATGAGAGAGAAAGGATATATATAAAAGAAGAAAAATAAAAGTACAAAGAGAGAAATAATAGATAAAGAGGACGGGGTAAAAAAGGGTTAAAACGATCCCACGTTAAGAAAAGAAAATGGAGAAGAAAAGGAAAAAAGAGGAGGAAGTGGGGGGAGGGTGGTAGAGGTGGGTTAGATCACTATCGGGAGGAATACAAGGTGCAATTGTTGGTGTCCAATTGGTACTGATCTTCTAACTATTGTAGCTGTTAAGGTTGTTAGGGTGTTTTGTGATTTCAATGACCTATTTGAATTTTCTATTGAAGAAATGATCTTCAATGGAAAGTATCTTGGCATATTTAAGGAAAATATGATGTTTCATCTTGTATCCATGTTAAAAAAGAGAAGATGATCGAGAATAATTGTGCTTGCTATGAGCAACATGTTCATGAATCCTCATATTTAACGAACGCCCGATTTCACCAATGTAAGGTTTGCCACATGAGTAAGGGATAAGGTAGACACCTCTTCTATCAGAAGGATTGATAGGATCCTTTATAGGTCTAAGTGAGTTCTTGATACAAAAGGGGTTTAAATCTGGTAATGAGGTTCTTCCTCTTTAAAATTCTTGTTAACTTGTCGGTGGTTCTTTGAATGTAAGGAAGGAAAATTTGGGAAATTGCATTCCCCTTATGTGATTTAGCATTAGGACCCCGATTAGATTTATTAAAGGCTTTGAAAATGACATCCCTAGGGTAACCATTACTTTTAAAAACATCAATGAGAAGATTCATCTAATTTTCTATATGATCAACATCATAAACTCTTAAGGCTTGAGTTGCTAAGGTATTAAGGACCCCAAATTTCTGATTTGGGTGATGGTGGGAATTGGAATGAAGATATTGCTCGGTGTGAATTGATTTTCTTAATACCTTAGTAACTGGAAAATGATATTAATCACCTCATTGGGATGTGACCATATTCAAGTCACCTCCTATGATCCACGACTGGTTATGGGTCAACATAGCTATTCCTTGAAGCGATTCAAGGAATCAATTATTCTCGTCAATAGTGAGGGGGTCATAGACATTGGTAATGTGGCATGCGTTGGATGTACTCATAAAATAAAAGTTGGTTGAGATGGTCCTTGTCATTAAGAAGATGTCATGTAGTTTAATGTTTTTTGGGCCCCATAGTATTGCCATTTCCCAAACTATTCCACAAGCATCCACTTCGGTCAACTAACATCCTTTCCAGTAGAACTTGGCAATGTTAGTGAGAGTGTCATGAGAGCATTTGGTTTCTTGTAGAATAACCATTGTTAGTTATCCCGATTTATCTTATTTTGAAGAGTTTGTTGTTTTCCATTCCCATTCAAACTTCTTATATCTCATAATATCAACTTCATGATTAATTATGAGGGGGGCTAGAAAAAATATTATTCGTCACTGAGATGTACTTACAAGACCTAATTGATCACCATGTAATCTCTCTCTATGATCACCTCCTTCGCTTAAGAATAAATAACCCACCTTTGAGCATTAAACACCTGAAGGATGATCTCAATTTTGTGGTTGGGACGGCATTTGAGGAAACCCTAGGGTCGAGGGCATTTCTAAACCAATTTTTATTCATCGAAGAACTAGTGGACTATGGATCAAACCCATTCAAAAAGGTGGGGAATTTTGTTTATTCTTACTCACATGTTCTAGAGGAAGGAGAAGTGGAAGGAGTCGGTCATTTGGTTATGATTGACAATGTCTTGGACCTCGGTGGAATAGGAGCAAGGGACACACCCTAAGAAAATAATCGCTAAAGGAGGTTTTAGCAATGTGTCAGTCACAAGTGTGTAGGATTTTAATCACAATAAATTTAGATTGAAGGTAGGATAAGAGGTGGTAGGCATATTAGGAGGGCACATATGAGTGTCTTTCCCTAAAGCAAATTGAGTATGTTAAATATCTAATCCAAGAAATCCCTTAGGATCTCACATCATTAGATCATTTGGAGGGTTCTTGTCCATTATCTGTAGACTTGGTTCCTGAACCTCTTTCTAAGGATAGCTGAGTACATTAATTCACCACATTCCATGGCACAAGCATGGTAAATCCGAAGAAAAATATGAAGCAAACACATAGGCACAAAGAGGCCACACCAACACATGTGGAGGTTCGTGTCTAGTGCTACAAACATGTACACGTATATTTTAAATTCAATATTTTCCCACCAATCAGAAACACGTGCACAATTTAGTGTTACAAAATGCATATGCATTTTAGTATTACAAAAATGCGTACAGATTTTTGTTAACAAAAAATGCTATGATCCCGCTAAACCCCCTAATACAACCTATATCCAACTCCCAAGACCCCAAAACCATATAAAATAGCCCCCCCCTCAACAACATAAAAAGTACGCAACCAAAATATTTCAAAAAAATATATATATACACACCACATCAATGCATCCTCCTCAAAATAGTATTTTTTGTTTTTTCGATTTCCGTAACCGATAAAAAAGTTTACTTGCACACACATGTGTACAAAAATGCGATTAAAATTTTGAATGGTCTGTTTCAAAAATTAATAAAAAAATATTTTTTCAACATAAATTAAGAAAATACATGTGCACCATTGCATTTTGTGTAGATTATGTTCATATATGTATTTTTACATTTATAAATAAACTATTTTATGTGCACACAAGCCACTTGTTAACTTTTCCAGAAATTTTCTAGAACGAACCTATCATTAAATACAATTTTGACATATTAAATAATAATATTATTTAAAAATCCCGCAAGGGTGTAGCTTAACTGGAGATTCACTTGATATGAAGGACATGTTGTAAATGTAGGTCACAAGTTCAAATCACCATGTCTTACCTGTGCCCCATGTGTTCAAGACGTGTGGGTGCACCTAGGGGCATAGTGGTAGCATGATTGGATCCCTAGACCCCGTGTCACGCGAGTACTAGCCCAATCCCCAGTTGTTGGTTCCCCTAGTACAAATAATAATAATAATAATAATAATAATAATAATTAAAAAAAATATAGGTGGAAGAACAACATAATTCCCTACAATTTGTTTTTTGTTGCAAGTCGAAATTCACAAGGCATATATGAGTTTTGAGGGCTTCGATTTAATAAATGAATAAAAAAATCAAATTTTCGCTGTCACTTTTGGGAAAAAAGTATACACATCGTCATGGATTCACCCTTTATATAAGCTCATATAACTTGACTCCCATCATTATAAACACATATTTATATTTTATACAAATTTTGATCCAAAACTAAAGATTAAAAACTAGAATATTACAATTGCTCATCTTTTGGAATATCAATAAAGGGTTCTATTTCTGTAGGTGCAAGTTCTGGTAGTGAAAAAAGAAAGAGGAATAAAAAATATCCTTGTTTTTGGAGACTCAAAACTACTGATAGATTGGGAAAACCATTAGCTTGTCATTAGTAACCTAGGGCTTCTCTCTATTATGAAGGTAAAAAGTTTCTTTGAAAACATTACTTCCACTCATGTATATCATGAATTCAATTATCGAGTTGATAAGTTATCCAAAGAGGATTTGGTGTTCCAAGAGGGTACAAGGTAAAAAGTTTCTTTGAAAACATTACTTCCACTCATGTATATCATGAATTCAATTATCGAGTTGATAAGTTATCCAAAGAGGCTTTGGTGTTCCAAGAGGGTACATTATTTGAACAAGAATTTGGGGAGTCCACTCTCATTCCAACCATTTTTAGATGTTTATACTAATAAATACCTAGGATGATCTGTTATTAATTTTTGTTTACCTAGACAATTTTGAACTTAGGAATGTTTTGAAGGTTTCCTCTTGTTTTGTAATTGGAAATTTTGGTTGGATAAAGTAGATTTGGGAAACTATAGGAATACTATAGTGGCAATAATATTTTCCTTAGGAGACACTAACATAAGATTGCATTTGTCTTTNCTTGTTTTGTAATTGGAAATTTTGGTTGGATAAAGTAGATTTGGGAAACTATAGGAATACTATAGTGGCAATAATATTTTCCTTAGGAGACACTAACATAAGATTTCATTTGTCTTTAGTAGATAGAACATAAATCTTTGATAGGTATGGACTTCAATCAGATAGAAAAATGTATATTTTGATTTCTTTCTGAGAAATATCGAATATAAATATATTTTTTTTCTCTAGAAAAAAAAGATGCTATATTCTAGTTATCATTTCTTTTATTTCTAGTAGTTTGCATCTCTTCATATAAATCTCATAAGTTCCTTGCATCACTACATGACATTATTGCTTAACAAATTATATCTACGCATTGAAGCTAACTATCAAATTGCACCAACATTTATTGTTTCATATTAGGACCAATTTATGAAATAAGTTCTTTATATAAAAAATATGCCTTGATCTTGACTATTTGTTGCATCTTTATCAATGATGTAATAAATGTTTTCTCTATATTCAATCTTGTCAACAAATGAGGATGTAGCGATAATTTTTTTTAAGGAGGCCATTTTCCACCTTAAACGTATTCTTTACCTAAAATTATCCACTTTCTTGTGTTTGATCATTAAATATGGGAGACAGATAATGATGTTCCCCTAAATTTTCTACCTCCTTCTCTTAACAGTTTTGAAGTATAATAATTTGGATGGTAAGGGTTGTGAGGGGGTTCTATCATAGAAAAATGGTCTTTCATTCAAAAATATTGAATGACTATGTACCATGTACGAGATTTGTTCATGGACAATGTCTTATTTTTCCCTTAGGTGGGAGTGCTCTCTGGGTTCAAGGATTTAGAGGTAATTTCCCAACTAAGCTAACTAAAAAATGTTGTTTTGTTTTTATTTTTGGTTGTAGACCTTTTAAGCATAGAAAATTTACCAAGTTCTCAACTCATTTATTTTGAGGCCGATAAGTTTTTATACACTAACTTATCATAGTTAGTTTGATAAGACATATCTAAAAACTTTGGGATTTGTAGTTCTTGAACCATAGAACTTTGTCGCTATGTCAGCCCATATTTAATATCTACTTTGCTAATACTAAAATGACTTAGATGGTTATATGTAGTTTTAAGTTATATGAACATGCAATTGACATGTATGAAAAGATACACAAGTCATAGTGTCATACTTAAACCT
>LPNX010071958.1:638507-745513 GCA_001517045.1 Pseudotsuga menziesii | reverse complement strand
TGATTTTCCAATTATGAATCTTTCACCACAAACACTATGGTCCATTTTTTTATTTTTCAATAGGTGACCCTCCATTTGCATCCCAAGAGATTCATATATAAAATTTTTACCCATAACACATGTTTGAGACTACTAAAAAACCCTAACTTCCAGATATTGTAACTCCAAACTTATAATGAACTATGGACCATAATTTTTACTATAGGTCATTGTTTCTTATAAGAGTCCTCAAAATTATCTATTTGAAACAAACTTAAAAAAAATTGTAGTGAAAATGGCTCTGATACCAAATGTTATGAACCAAATCCCCCAAATATCATAACAATATAAAGAAAGAGTAACCCCATGCCTTGAGTATGAAATAAATATATGAATAAGAAGCTTCTTCAAGGGGGAAGCATCCTTTTACAATATATAAAATGAACAAGATGGTATGGTCTCTAAAATTATATTTCCTTGGTATATATAGGAGAAAAAGGGTATGCTTACAATTAAAGTTTTAGTCAATCGTACAATTACAATTAAGGTCATAGATGACCAATAAAGACAATACTAATATAATAATAGACATGTAATCTCACAATATCTAGGGATTAATAATATCTCTCCACCATTTCATTATTATTTATCTTTGTTTCAATGGTAAAGGGAACTAACCATCATGACTTACTATGCTTACACTTATTATGATGACATCATTTGGAAACTTTAGGAATAAGAAAACTATGACTAGATCCTGGATCATTCAAAATGAAAAGGGGTTGTTTAGGAATATTACCTTCAACTTCAACCACTTGTAATTAATTATCTTCTCGATAGTATTCCAACTTATCATAGATCCTAACTAGAACAGTCCTTCCTAGATCATTGACATTGGTGGGACCTTGAATGTTATGAGCATTTTTTGTGTCCTCCTTTAGTTGTGATGATAAAATGGTCCTCTCCACATCCTAAACATTGAATAGGATATTTTGGATTCTTTCACATTGATTCAACTAGCTTAGTTCCACTTTGTGTTGGTTGATTATGTTGGATATTCTTTGGTTGATTGTTATAATGAGGGGGATTGAACCCATTTTTCCTGTGGTCGAGCTTCTCCTTCTTCTTTTCCTTCCATACCTTATGAACCTCTGTATTTTTTATGTTCTAATACATATCCTTTCTAATGGCCTCAGCTAGAGATTAAGGTTCATCAAACTCAAGTATGTCTCTATACGATTGAGATAATCCACTTAAGATACATCATATATTTTGTCACGTACCCCAATTTCAATAACATTTTATGTTTAAAGAAGACATTATATTTTATTTTTATTGCAAAGTTTGTGACTATTGACCATGTGGGGTCAAGGATGACTGTAATTAATTATGTTGAATATTTTACTATTAATAAATAAAAGATGAGACAAATGGCCTAAGGAGGTTGTTGAATGAGTGTCCATTGGCCCACTAGGTGGAATAGACAGGGGTGAAAGCAAATTAACACATGACAACATCCTCAATCACTTCTAGTTTTTGCAGGGGGGAACTTCCCTAATTTTGCGGTCATATTCCCCAAGAAAGTGGAACAGAGCAGGTGTCTCATTAAGTAAAGAAATGACCAAAATACCTAGGCATGCATATATCTACCCATCGAATTTCAACAGGGGAGGGTTGAATCATTACCTCGTGAAATTTTCTGAAATGGAAAAAATGCACAAGAGATTTGATGAGGGGAGAGGCAGAAATGGTTTGAGTTTTTAAGACTATTTTCAGAGCTAGTGCAACTTGTTAGTTGAGTTATTTATTGAAAAGTGCAGGAGTACTGCTGTTAAGTACTTATGTGGAGTTGTAGGGGTATTCAATCCCATCCTATTACACAGTGCTTTCAACCCGGTGGGTCAGTGGACAGGCTTGGGGGTCCTAAGACAAGCAGTGAGCTTTCTTCAAGAAAATGTTGGTTGGAACAGGGCTCCTTGGGTTGTTTATCTCCTCTATAAGTTATTAGGTTCTAATGTGTTAATTTATTTTTATGCAAGTAAAAGCACTGAAATGAAATAGTCAAGATTAGTTTACTATTATTCCTTAGTTACTCGCAGCTACAATTAAACTTTTAAGCCTGCCTTTTGTTTAGGATATCACCTGTATTTGTTTAACATAGTAAATGATCTTAGAACTAGTAATGGTGGAATTGATGATTTAAAATTACCTTTCTGTATTTTTCCACTCATCAAATTGATGAAGTACTCTAGTACAGAAGGTTGAATTAAAAGAATGATTATATAGGGATAAGATGTTTTTGAATCTGTTTTACTTAGAATTTTTTTTACTCATTGATTAAAACAGGAATGATAATAATCCTTTTATTTTTAGAATCTTTCTCTATTATATGTAATTTTCTCTAAAAATATTACACAGAATTTTATATAGTAATATTTTGTTACACATCATGAAAACTGTGCATAATGTAATACAATAATGATTCTTTCTTCAGGACTTAAGCATATACTTATGTATTTATAAAACCCCTACAGAACACTTTAGACAGCCTGGTATAGTAAAACTGTTGTTTTACAAACACGGTTTTATAAGTATTTTAATAAACTAAATATTACTGTAAAACAATTAAGTTAATAACACTAGAAAAGAATACTAGTACTATTTAAAATTTTGATTATCTAAAACAGATTAAATAGTAAACAAGCAGTAATAACCAAACAAACTCAAATATTAATTTAAGATATAAACTGTTTGATTTTAAAAACCCTAAGCTGTTAACTTAACCATTTATTTCATTCCAGAAACTATTAAAAATCAAGATATATTCTACCTCTAACTTTTAACCCAACAAACCTTGTTAATCTAAATGTCAGAACTGCTAAATAAAAATCAGAACCTAGGTTATCATTTTTTTTGTACTGCATTTATAAATAAGGTTAAAATTAAATTTTGCCAATTGAATCTACCCAGTCATGGCCGAAGCAAAATTTACCACAAGTTATATACAAAGTATTTTAAACAGAGTTTTCATTATCATATTAATAACTAAACAATCGCCTTAACGTTTACAGCCATTCTGTTGTAATATAACTTAACCACTAATGAGTTTTGGAACCGTGAAAAGGGCCGAGAGAGTTTCTCTTAATACATTACAGTTTAACAAAATAAGTTTTTTTCAAAAACCCTAGGACATTATATAAAATAAATTACAATAGAAAACATTAAAGAATATCTACAAAACTTTTACCCTGTGCTTTCGAATTACGGAGAAATAAAGAAAATGCTAAACAGAGGATTATACAAGAGCTATAAACTATGTATGTTCTTAATTAAAAATATTTATAAACAAAACTCTAGTCACCATACAGTTTTTACCCATCAAAACAAAAAATGCATTAACTTATTCATATTACAAAAGAACCTTAATGGTTGGGTTGTTTAAGCCGAGGTTTCAAAAAACAGGTAGCTATAGTAATTATTTACCCTAAGATCGTAAACATGAGTTGTATCTCCTTTAAAACCCCCAAGGGTTATAAACAAATGGCCATACGGCCTCCTCCTTCATTTGTTAACCAAATTAAAAACTATCATTTAACACAGTAAACACATATCACGATGAATAGTTGTAACCACCATCGAATTTCATTGCAAAGGTAAGCAGCGAAGGGCACCCCAAGGTTGGAACCGAGGCTTACCGAGCCTTTAGAGCCCAAAAACCTTCAGCTTCAGGCCAAACGTTCCTCTGTCAACTGTGTTTTGCTGAATTTTCTTACCTACGCTCACAAATAAAACAGTTTTAAAAATGTTAGTAAAAGCCTAGTTTAAATATTGTAAATCGAAGAAAAAATGAAAATGTTTTAAGGTTATCGAAAATACTTACAGTGCTATGTTGAGCTCATGGTCGCGACGAGAAAATCAGAACCTCAACTCTGTTAAAGCTTTGAGCAACCAAGGATAATTCACATTTTGAATTCCAAGTTCACAAAAGACCTCTAGCTCATAGTTATGGCATTAAAATCAAACCTTACACCTACCAAATGCCACAACAAAAAAGTTTTTAATGGTAACTGTTGCAGAGTTCTCCAAAGAGGCCGAGGGCCTAGTGGCCACCCTTCCTCGCCAAAGTAAAAACCATAATGGGAGTCAAGCGAGATTTTAGGGTTAGAGCTTGTTTGAAGCGTGTAGGGTTTAATGCCCAAAAACTTCCGACGAGTAAGAATTTACCACGTGCATTCCACTTAAAAAAAAATTCTTATGATTTTGTTATAGTTTACAATCCAGCGCTTAAAACCTGCATTGTTTTATAAACACCATACTATTACTTAGTAATCCAAATACAATTTACTTTGTGAAGAAATAAACAAATGATAATTTATTTAATAAATGTTTCGAGATATGTTATAATATTTTAGTTCATACATGATGGCTTAGTTAGGTTGTATTTTGCATCCATTGTATACCTAGGTTTGTTTACATTCTTTTCCGCACAGTTAGTCCTAGAGCAAGATTTATGATCTTAGTTTTGTTGCTTAGGTGATTTCCAAGTTAACATGGGAATTTTTATAGTTATAAACTATATAGAGATGTTTTAGGTTCCCAATAACTAGAAACGTAAGTATTTATATATCATCAGATGTATAACTCATTACTAGAACAATAAATGTATTATTCACTCCAAAGACCTATTTGTGAAAATAAAGTACAAAATTATCATTGCAATATATTAATAATTACTTAAGTTTACAATAACATAAGATAGGGTTTGCTAGTTTGAAGCTCGCACTTGTTGAAGTCATTATTGTATGCTTAATATGTTTTATCTTAGGATGTAGGTACCACTTATACAAGGGTCATAAACCTAGTTTAGAATTGTTGCATTTGTAGTTGTACATAACTGCTATTTAGAAATAGTAAAGTTAAATCTAGGGCTTAGGAAAGTTCTAGGTATATTATGGATAAAAATCCATACTTAAATGTTGTTGGGAAGATATTAGGATTTTTAGTACCAAATTTTAACTATAAGCATGTGGGATAATCATATACAATTAGTCATCAAACTCAAAGTGCTTAGAACAAATAATCACACTTGTTACCCAGGAAGAGCAAAATTTGTTTTAAGCTTAGAAAACACTTCTGCATAAATAATCTAGACTTAAATTAGAGTCTAAGGCTTTTCTTCCTAACTTACTCTTTAGTCTCCAAAGCTTTAATATTTGTACACCGTAATCTGGAAGAAAAATTTACCTGTAACCCTGTAAAAGCATCGATTTCTGTGTTAGCTTTGAAATAGATAAGTAAGCCTCGGGCTAACCTCCAACCCCTTTAGTAAGACAAGAAAACAAAAATCAGAATCATACATTTGCTAGAAAGTAAACAACTGATCTATTTTTCTTTAAATGAAGACTGAAGCAAACTGGAAAATCAACAAAGTTAGAACATGACTGGTAGTTGTGACCTACAGGTTAGTAAGTAAAAATTATGTAGCTTTAGACACAGTTAACAAAAGAGAAATTAACCCCTAAGTATCTCATACTATCTTACCCTGTAATCTATCAGCTAGTTTTAAAACTAAAGTTAGTTATAAAACTAGCATTTTTGGACTATGACTTAACATTAAATGTCTTATAGAAAACTTTTAAATTTTTGTAAAATTTTGGGGTGTTACATATTTACATTATCATCTCTTATGTACTTGACATATCTCACCATCTCTAATAATGTATTCACATATTCAACTATGGTCATGTGTCCCAACTTTAACTAATGAAATTAATTCATGTATCCATAATACTATCTACTAGAGAGATACTTTTCTTGGAAGTGATTCTTGATTTGCTTCCAAACAGTTTATCTCTCATTATTTTTCTTAAAGATGTTCCAACCAAATTGATCATTTGCCATTGATATTGATTATGGCCACTCCGGCCTTCATGTTTCTACAATAATCATGGACTTAAAAATACTTCTCATCCAAATAATCCAAACCTCATCTTCCTAACCAGACTTTACATCCCCATAAAAAATAAGTGGATTTCCTTTTCTAAACTCACCATGCAAACTATCTCTAGAAGGAATATTTCTCATTTTCTTTAAAGAATAAGGTCTTTAAGTGCTCAATGAATCTTTGGAGGTAGATTATTCACTATCAAAGGAATCCAATAGTGTACATTTCCTATCACTAGAGGTCTTTCTTTTGGCTCTTCATGACCTCTTACAACTTATTGAACTATTTGCACCTCCTTAAAAATTATTATAACTCTACCCATGGGCACAATTGCTTCTGCTTATTTGTCATTTTTTGCAACATGGTAGAATTCAACTAGTTCTATTCCTATTGAGCTTTAATTAAACTCTCATTATATGATTTATAACTTTGAAGCTCTACCCCTAAGATCCTTGTGGTATTTATAATATCTAGAGGAGTCTCTTGATTTCTTCATCCATTGGACTCAATGTCTACATTTGGCCCATGCATATTTTATCTTGTGGTATATGGTTCATAATCATAGGGGTTTTTTTGCATCTTCCATGTTAACAAATTTCTCACTCCAACAAATACTAAGATTGTGTTCCTCATCAACTTTGTTTTGGAAAATTGAATACCTATCATGATATGCACACACTATGCACAACAAGAATTCTATTATCTTAGTAATGACAAAAAAACATCATGCCAAGATTTTTATTTTCTATGATCGTATGTGCATATTGGTCTAGTGTTGTACTTTGCTTTGATTTCCAATCCCTTTAAGGTCCAACACTATAACTTGATTTTATTTCCTAGCCTATAAATGTTCCAATGTTGTAACTTGCTCTAATACCACTTTGGCATGTAATCAACCGTATTGGTCGTCATATTAAGGAGATGGGGTATATTTTTTGTTGTTTACTAAATTTTATCTCCTTGGAAACCTTGATCCACTTATCTTTCAAGTTCTAACTTTCATTTTAAGCTTCCATATTACTAACTCAAAGGTTCATATGTCAATCCCTTCAAATTAACATGCATTAGGATCCTTAGAAATAAGAGGCATTACCCCTTTTCAAAGGTTCATGCACATACACACATATGCCAACTAACCTATCTGATTAATCAATTGCCAAGCCTCTTTGAACATATTTTTCAAGCTCCACTTGAATGATACTCCTACAACTAGAATTCAAAGATAGGCACGACTAGGATTTTCAAAAGGAGCCTCATCAAACAATTTCAAAAGAAGCACAATTTGGTCGATTCAAAACGATCCCCATCAAGTTAATTTGAAAGATGGCCAATAAATCCACTTTTGATTAATCCCATTGGTCCATTTTTGAAGTAGTACTAAACTTCGAAATAAAAGGGACATTGTTCCCCTTCAATAAATCAACCCAAAATTTCAAAAGATAAGGTCATCAAACCATTTTCAATGTTGGTCCATCAAGATACATTTGAAAATAGGCCCATTGGGTCGCCTTAGAAGTAGTACTCAACTTCAAAAGAGAAGGGCTATCAAGACCCTTCTAAACAAAAACCTGGTATTTTGGAAAGTTAGATCATTTTCAAAGTTGGTGCATCAGGATACATTTGAAAACAAGCCCATCATGTCAATTTGAAAGAAGGTCCTTTGTGCCTTCTTACAAAGAAGGCTCATCGATCCCCTTTTCAAAGATAATCTCGACTTCAAAAGGAATTCCATTGGGCCTTCTTTTGAGGTTCAACCCCAAAGACAAGAGAAAGGGATTTTGGACCACCTTGAAAAAAACAAACCGACATAAAGGATTTTCCATCAAACACATTCAAAAGAATAGTCTAACTTTGAAAACAAAGGCCATCAATATCATGTTGAAGTAATCCCCTAAAATAAATAAATAAAGGGGGTTCATTTCCCCCTTTCAAAGAAACAACTAGAATTAAAAACAAAAGACCATCAATACATTCTCAAATATGACACATTGGGTCTCTTTTGAAGTTAAGCTCAACTATAAAGAAAAAAGGGGCAAGACACCCAACCATCAACCATCCAAAAGAAAAAGAAAAGAAATCCAAACATAGAATGAAGGGAGTGGGGGCGTTTTCAGCCTTAGAAAGGGGAAATGAATTTGAGGTATATGCTCTATCCCATCTCAGATTTTGGTCTCTAACCACACAAACATTCACTAATATGTCGCAATGGAATGCCAAGAATAGACACAAATTTAAAACAATTAATATAAATTTGAATCCCATGACTCTAAGGCCATTATAATTCACATATGCATGCAACTAAGTGATGTAACAAAACTAAGTACATAGAACTTATTTTTAACCAAAATTATTGCTTCAAAATTTATAAAACAAAATGCAATTTAGATTGAAAATTTAAAAATAGAATTCAAGAGCAGAGAAGGTAGAAGAAACTCACTATGTGTGAGCAATTTTCCACCCAATTATATTCATGGATTGTTGATGCCACCTCTAATTCGGGATATGACCCCACTTGGGTGAAATAAATAAAGTAATGGCTCTCAAATCTCTTACCTAACACAATTTATCTCAATCTCAAAAAAAAATATTCAATGCATAACACTCTAGGAATCCATCCAACCAACAAATCCTTGGCACTCTCTTCTATTATCCCACATAACACAGAATATATTTCCCTTATTTTCTATATGATTCCCCATAAATATCCTTCCCTTTAGTGCTCTTAAGTGTATACAACAAGAGTCCAATTATTTTTCCTTCGATAATAACCTCACAGAGTTATACTTTTCTCTAAGTACCCAATGAACAATTATTTATGCGGAAAATAGAAGGATTCCTAAATAACCCGACCTCTATGCTCCTTTAAATCCATCCATATTTCTCCTCATATCCATTTTTTCCTTTTCCACCACTATATTTGGTCATCTACAAGTTTGAATCATAGTGCCTGAAATGAGAATGGAACTTCTTAACTTCAATGGTAGGCAGTTATGGGAGAATGTTGTTTGAATGCATGAGAATGATGATCATAATGAAGGAATTATGGCGAGTGTGTAATCCAATTCAAATTAAAATGAAGGAGAGTGCAAGAGAATAAGATAGATTTGAATTTCCATGAGGATGTAGTCTCTTACACTCCTAATGATGTTTGTACCAATCCCCTATGCCGTCATAATGTTGTGAGGTGGAATTCCCCACCAACCACCATCTGATTCAATGATTGACTTCTAAGTTATATATGGTGGTTGGGATTTAAATATAGCACATGATGAAATTTAGGAGTTGGGAACTTTGGATCATTAATTATCCCCTTGGAACCCGTTTCCTCGTCCCCTTTAATGAACTCATAGCCCCTATTGTTCTCTTCACAACCAACTTGGCCCTTTCTATTAGATTTCGAAATAATATTTACGTATCATAAGTATACCATGGAAACTCTACCACATGGTATTTAAAAAAAAAAATTACTGCAATTGTATGCCTCATCATTTACTAGTCGATACTTGGCCTTGATATCTAGACTAGGAATTGCATACAAGATATTTACATCATATATACACTGGTTCATTTTATATAATCTCGTATAGATTGAATCCCATCATTATAAACACTTATTTACATTTTATACAAATTTTGATTGAAATCCAAAGATTAAAAACTAGGATATTACAATTTCTCATCTTTTGAAATATCAATAAAGGGTTATATTGTTTAAGATGTTATGTCGTGGTAGTGGAAAAATGAAGAGCAATAAAAAATTTACGAATTTTTACAGCCTCGAAACTACTAATAGATTAAACAAACCATTAGTGTGTCATTAGTAACCTAGTGCTAGTAATCTATCTATTATGAAGGTAAAAGTTTCCTTTGAAAACATTACTTTCACTCATGTATATCATGAATTTAATTTTCCAGTTGATAAGTTATGTAATGATGCTTTGGTCTTGCAAGAGGGTACATTACTTGAACAAGAATTCGGGGAGTCCAGTCTACTTCCAACCATTTTTAGATATTTATACTAAGAAATACCTAGGATGATATGTTATTATTTTTTCTTTTCACATGGATGGTTTTGAACTCATGAATGTTGTGAGGGTTTCCTCTTGTTATGTAATTTGGAACTTTTGGTTGGATAAAGTAGATTTGGGAAACTCTAGGAAGAATATAATGAAAATAAGTTTTTACTTAGGAGAAACCAACATAAGAGTGTATTAGTCTATAGTATCTAGTACATAAAGCTTTTATAGGTATGATTATGGACTTTAGTCGAACAAAAAAAATGGATATTTTCATTTCTTTCTCAGAAATATTGAATATGCATGTTATTTTCTCTAGAAAAAAAAGGTGATATATTCTAGTTATTCTTTATTTTATTTCTTGTAGTTTGCATATATTCATATAATGCTCATAAATTCTTTATGTCACTACATGACATTAGCATTTAAATTTTTTATCTATGCTTTAGCTACTATCAAATTGAGTTAATATTTATTGTTGCATAATAAGACCAATTTATGAGATAATTTTTTTTCTAACAAATATGTCTTGATCTCGACTATTGTTGCATATTTCTCAATCAGGTTTGAAATGTTTTCTCTATATTCAATCTTGTCAACAAATGAGGATGTAGTGATACAAAATTTAAGGAGGACATTGTCCAGGTAACTATTTTTTTGGTAAGCTAGTACCCATGGAGTTTTGAACCAGTGACCTTACGCAAGGATTGCCCGAACAATACACCTTTTCTCCGTCTATTCTACACCCCATGAGATTCCCAACTAAGATAACTAAAAAATATTCTTTTGTTTTTAATTTTTGGTTTTGTACATTTTAATCATAGAAAATTTACCAAGTTCTCAACTCCTTTCTTTTGAGGTTGATTTTTTATACACTAACTTATCATAGTTAATTTGATAAGATATATATGAAAACTTTGGTATTTTTAATTCTTGAACCAATATAAAAATTTGTGGCTATGTGAGCCCATATTTAATATAAGTTTTCTAATACTCAAATAAATTAGTTGGTTGTATGCAGTGTTAAGTGATATGAACGTGCAATTAACATGTATAACAAGATACATAAGTCATAGTGTCATACTTAAACCTTATACCTCAACTAACAACTTCCTTGTTTTGGGAGCCATTTGTGTGTTAAGATCATGTGAAAATGGGGAATATATCGCACAAATGTGACCTCAATTAAATGGATAGATGAAAGAGACAACCATAAAATCCTCAAATATAAATGGAAATTATCGATAAGTGCAACATGTATTGATGCATTCAAACCCATATGGTGTAACGTCTTTAAAAAGATGAGGTGATATCCACAATGGATATAATTATACATCTTACTATGTCTTGTATCTTCTAGTGGATAACTTGAAAATAAAGGTCACATACAAACTTGCACATCTTCATCCTTGATTTGGAAACTAATTAGTGTTTGTTGAATCAAACATTGTGCTAGATGATGGAACAAATGGAATGCATTGAATTTTCGAACTTCCATGGTGTGAAATATTGGGTCATTTTTTTCTCATCTAGTTGAGCCCTTAACAACTTTCCCAAGTTCACAAAACTTGGGGTGTTATATTTTTCACTTTAATTCAATTATGTTAGATCTTTAAACTGAAATATAGACAAGCACATCAACACACAAGAATACATATATTTTCCTGGATGAAACCATAAAGGAGAAAACCACACAAATTATTCATAATAGTTCTGTCACTTAGTACAATGTCAAACCAAGATAGAATACCCAAAGATAAGGCATCTTCGACAACGTCTTCTTCTCCTTCATTGGCGCACTTGTATTTCTCTCTCTTGAGCGATCTTGCTTGAGATATGTGTGTTCAAATGAGGGAGGGTGCCTCCCTATTTATATTCTTTAGTTGTGTGACTCACTTACCTAACTAGTTTGGATAGGTTCTCCAATTGGGGACGACCTACCTAGGAAGACTCAAAACACATTTTATATAATACTTTTATGGGTATTATTGCCCCGACTTACAATGAAGGATTTACCTCATGACTTTTACATGACCAATTACATCAAGGACATCTCTGAACAAAGGAATAACATCTCTGAAGGAGGAATATAATAAAATTACAATATAAAAACCTCCCGAAGTTACATTTCTTTCAACACTCGCTCTTAACAAGGAAGGTATTCTACAATATCAACAACAACCATGACAACAACTATACAAGTAACTAGTGAATCTATATGTCATAGGAAGTTTTGTAACAACAACACCATAAGCATCATCTTCATCACGTAAAATCATCTTTGTGGATCATCATCGTTGGATCATGTTCATTGGATCATCATCATCATTGGATCATCATCATGGGATCATTATCATCATTGCTGCATCAAATCTCATCTTGTCGACCATTGACTAATGACATCTCTCGAATCTATCTGTCTCTAGAAGTTCTACATATCCAACCCTATTTCATGTTGGATGTACCTTGTATAGTGCAATCCTTTTTCATATTGGATGTACATATTTGTAGTTCCAATCTTGTTTCATATTGGATTCCTTCGTAGGGTCAGTCATGTTTCATACTAAATGTGGATCTCTGCATCACCAATCATGTTTCATACTGGATGCCTTTGCAGGGTCGATCTTGTTTCATAATGAATGAAAATATCTACAGTGCCAGTCCTGTTTCATACTAGATGCCTTTACAGGGTTAGTCTGGTTTCATACCGAATGCGGACCTCTGTAGTTCCAGTCCTGTTTCATATTGGATGCCTTTGCAAGGTCAGTCTTGTTTCATACTGAATGTGGATCTATGCAGTTCCACTCCTATTTCATACTGGATGCCTTTGCAGGGTCAGTATTGTTTCATACTGAATGCGTATCTCTGTAGTGCCAGTCCTGTTTCATATTGGATTCCTTCGCAGGGTTATTCATGTTTCATACTGAATGTAGATCTATGCAGTGCCAGTCCTATTTCATACTAGATGCCTTTGTAGGTTCAACCTTGTTTCATACTAAATAGGAATCTTTGGAGTGCCATTCTTGTTTCATAGTATATGCATTCGTAGGTTTAGTCATGTTTCATACTAAATGTGGATCTCTACAGTTCTAGTCTTGTTTCATATCGGATGCCTTCGCAGGGTCAGTCTTATTTCATAATGAATGCATATCTCTGTAGTGCATGTCCTGTTTCATACTGGATGCAATCCTAGAGCCATATAGGACTTCACATATCCAGTCATGTTGTATACTAGATGTTTCTCTCTGTGGGGTCAGTCTTGTTTCATATCGAATGCAGGCCTAGCACCATTTAGGACTTTCTTCTTGCGATGGACAATGATATGGACAACTCGAAGCTTGTCCCTAAAGTACCCAAAACTTCACTCTCACTAGAGGCTTGGTATAAACATCACACGTATGATCATCTGTTACCACATATTGGAGCTCCAATGCACCATATCTCAGATATAGTGATATATGATCTCGATGTGCTATGACATACAAGGCATCTCTAAATCAACATCGAAAGGTCCCACAAGTAGCTTCTAAAGCCACACTACCTCAAAACTTGTTGAACAGGTTGCAATATACTCTTCCTCTACTGTACTCGGTGCTACGCTCGTCTGCTTCTTGTTGCACCATGAAATCATGTTGGAACTCAAACTTAAGCAACATCTTGAAGTGTTCTTCCTATTTCTAGCACAACCATCCCAGTCAGAGTCAAAATATCCTGCAGGAAGATACTCTAATCTCTCACATATCTAAGGCCATAGTCATTCGTACCCTCTAGGTACCTCAGCACATGCTTTTTCACAACCATGTGAACATGTCTCTGCTCCACCATGCACTGGAACAAGGTGTTCTTCACAAGGAATATATCAACAAACCTATCATATGCATGTAGATTGTGGCATCAATTGTCTTTGATTTAGGATCACACAACAACTTCAGGTTTGATGCCAACGATGTAGCCTCACAATCCAACATCTTGAATATATTCAATATCTTGGCCACACGTTTTCATTATCTAAGGAAAATCTTGTTTGGATTATGCCACACCCAAGAATCATGTCAAGATTCTGTAACTATGAGATCTTCTGTAGTCACTCCCTCTAAAGCGGAGCACCATCCTCCCTCTACATTTTGTACTCTATGTATCGATACATTATGTACTTGAGTTACATGTAGCCTCCTCTTATACTGTTGTAATCTCACAAATCACATAAGGTTACCAATTATACACACATAGAATCATATAAGCATATAGAACAAGAGACAAGAACAGATAGTAGATTAACAGATTATATGATAGAATCACATGAGGGTCCATACATATAAAAAACTGAACCAAGTTCTTTATCTGGCTCAACAACCTATTATATATGATTACAAAACAATTATGAGTAACTACTTGTCGGTTCGATCAACAGACATGACCTTTGGAGTCCTACCTAATCTCCTATTAGTCGGTTAACTAGTCTAGTCATCTCATCGACTAGCTCCTCCAACATCTTCCCCAGGAACAAAATATTTCTTCATCCCGAAGAAACATGGGAGGTACAAAACTCTGCCTCAAGTAGCTTCCTTTGCGTTATCTGTCTTCATAGGTTGTGAAGTATAATAGATGGTTTTCTCTGTACACATACTTTGACTATGGCTTCTACCGAAATGGCCAGTTGGTGTTGAAAATATTCCCAACTACGAAGAGGTCTCTAGATGTCTATGGTCAAGGTTGTAATGCTAGATAGAGTCGCCATTTTCTCCTGAATTGAGAGTGCTACAATATTATTCATGTCGGGCCCAAAAAATTGGGATTTTTCATCTGCTGTGTCCATCAGTATTTTCATTTGTGTACATATTGTGTCTAGTTTGTCGATGCTTGAAAGAGCCTAGTTTACCCACTTATGAGCTTGTTTCTCTAGCTGCTCTAGTTTCATTGTTTCCAATACAATCTGATGTTGTATTGTGCTCTGCATTGCTTTGTCAAGACCCTATTGGTTCTCTAGTATCTTGATATGCTCGCGAGTTTCTCGAGCCTATTGAAATACATGGCCATAATGGGTGTACCGGCTACGCAGTACTTCTTCTGTAATAGTTGACTCCTCCAGATGTTCTTGCAGTACCTTGTGTGCTTCTGAAAATGTTGTGTAGTGTTGTCTTAATAACACATATGTTTCTTCTTTTTGCTCTTCTTTCTTGGTCTATAGCTATGCTTGAAGGTTCGACATGACACTTTCCAGTAGCTACTAAGCTCTATCTAGTGGTTTGTCAGTGTCAGTCTCATTTTATCTTGGTATAATTGTATGAGTCAAGTTCCTGCATTTGGTTAAGAATGTGACTTGTTCTTCCTGCAGTTTGTCTATCTGTTCTTTTCGGCTTTGATTTCTCATTTCAACTTCTTTATTTAGTGCTCCCAATAACTAATTTAGGTCTCCATCTTTAAGTTTCGGTGTGTCGACTACAGAAGTCAACCCTAGTTGATGAAGGTGGATAGATGTCGGTGCCTATTGTCTCTGTTGTTGCTCTTTTTTCTTCTTTTCTTTTCTTTTGCTCTTATGTTTAGACTTATGGACCACTGCTGATCCTGTTGGTACTGATGTTGGTTTCTACTGCGGTGTTTGGTGCTCTTCAGTCGGTGGATTCTCAGTCGACTAAAATTCTGATGTTGTAGGATTATCTTGCTGGGTTTCCTGAAGGGGTTTGTGGTTGTTTTTGCTTCCAATGGTGGTGAAGATGGTGGTTCTAGGTTATGAGGAAACTATGGTGCTGGTGGTGGTGATAGTGATGGTCAATGGTATGGATTTAGAGTAGTGGTTGGAAAATGACTTGTCGGCATGGGGTTTTCAACTTCTGGTTGTAGGTCTATAGGGTTGTCGATTTCTTCATCTTCCATAAGGTTGTCGGTTTTTGCATCTAGTGCTACTTGATTATTAACTTCGAGGGCAAGTAATCCCCTATCTGCCTCATTAACCATAAGGTTTTGGAAGTTTGGTATAAATGATGAAATTTGGGTTGTGACTATGGTGGATGTCGGGTCAGGGTTGTGAATGAATGATGATTTGATAAGTCCCACAACTTGTGGTGGTGGTGAAACTTGGTCGATTCGTGGAGTGAGAATTTGTTGGGAAGAGCTTGACTTGACAAGTTTATGGGTGGTGGTGATATGATGGGCTTTAAGGAATAGATTTGGCAGTTTGTTGATAAATTACCGAAGTTCAACATCTTTATCAATTTTTTCCTTAAGGGTTATGGGGATAATTTCATTGTAAATTGGTGATATGGCCATGGTTGAATCTGGTGTTATTCTAGTCGGAGAGGGTTTTGGTGAGTTTGGAGTTAAATCAATAGGATTTATTTCGGGCTAGGTAGCAGTTCTTACCTTTTTTAGCCTGCCTTGCTTTGCTCCTGATTAGACAAACTGCTTGAATTGGGTCTTGACGGATACCTTTTTTATTGCAGCATCCTCTAGGATGTCAGCAGTGGTAGCAAGTAGTTCTTCCTCATCTTCTGACTCCTCTGATAAGATGAGTTTGTGCTTCCCCTTCCCTTTTTCCTGAGTTCCTTTATTTTTCCTTGAAGTTGATATTTCCTTAGTTATTTTCTTCGAGTTTTCCTTTGTCATGGCGTATTCTGGGTTGTCTGATTGAATTTCTTCCTCTATTTGTTCTTCTCCTTTCTCCAGTTGTTGAGTCAGAACAATAATGTTTTGTTCTGTCAGTGTGACAGCCTGTTGTTCAGTCAGTACATTTTCAATTTGAAGGGCTTGTGCTTTTCTGTCGGGTTGTCTTCAGAAGTGAAAGTACTAATATAAAGGTTGAATTCATAGTCTTCCTCCTTCTCTTGGTTGGTCAATGGTTCTATAATGAGTTGATTACTTGCTTTTGCATCCTTTGATATGGTGATGTTGGTTTTCGACTGCCTGGCCAGCTCTGTGAAGATCTCCTCGACTGTTGGGTAGTAGTCGAGTGGATTTTTCTTTGCTGTAGACCCTTGCTTATGCCATACTGATGTGTGGTCCAGCTCTAGTTGGATATGTGTTTTAGGAGGTAGACATCTTCAGATGTTTTGAGGCACCCTCCATATGGTTGTTTGGACTTTAAGATTTTGAAACCAGTGTTCTAGGAACACTTTGCCTTCTTCTTGTTCTGGTGGGGTTCCATCCATTGAAAAAGGATTAAAGCGCAACATATGAAATCTAGATGGCTCCAAGAAGTCTTTATGCCCGACTGGACATAGGTGGTACATAGCTATCCATATTAAGAGTGATGGGAATCTGACTATTGCACCTAATTCTTGGCACTTCTCGCAGATAGATTTGAGCATGTTGGCCATATATTGATCCCAACGGTATATCTTTCCTGTGTTTTCTATGCAGTTGACAGCTTCCAGCATGTCTAGCTTCAAATCACAGCTGCGTCCTGTGACAGTCAGGCCTATGGATACGATTTTGGCCACTATTTTGGGTGTGGTGGCTTGGATTTGCCCGATAATTAATCCTTTTGAGTTTTTCCCTGTCGGTGTTCCCATTAGTTTTTCGACCAATCCTTCTTTGATGCCTACAGGAACAGGGTCTCCTTTGTTGGACATCCCAGTGAGTTTGTAAATGGTTTCGGTTGATATTTCCACTGGTCTATCGAAGTAAAACTTCCCATTGTGGTACCAGCTGATGATGAATTTGACAATATTTTCCTTTGTTCCTCTAAAACTTTCCATTAGGGGTGCATTCAGAAAATTCATAATGGTGCTCTAGTTTACCTTGTCCGCTTCCTCTGTCATCCTTGACTTACCCTGTTAAGCCCATGTTTTGTTTTCTACCCAGTGTCGTGCCCATGGAACTTCCTACACTTTCACGTTTTAATGTTTCGTAATCGTTTCACTAGTGGAATTTTGATGGATTCCAACTCTTTTACTTTGGATTTCGTGGCTCTGGTTTTTTTTAGGTCCATTTTGTTGGTTTCTGGTTCATCTCTCTTCTTAGTCGATTTTCTCACGGGGGTTTGGTAATTATGTCGTTCTAGATCTTGGTGAAACAGTATGTGCTCTTCGTCTGGCGTAGTATTTATAGGCGGGGTGGATGGCGATCTTGTCGATGGTTCTATTAATGGTGGATTTGATGGAAAGGGATGCTCTAATGAAGGCCTTTTTAATGCGCTCTGGTTTCGATGCTCCTTCTGATTGTAGTCATGATGGGTTGATTTGATGTTTTGATCCTCTTATTGATGTCGATGGTATGGTCGATCTGCGGTATGTCGATGGTGAAAATGTCAATTATTGTCGAATGGTGGTCTACTACGCCTGTCAATATTTCTTGTCATTTTGGTTTTCCTTGATTCTTTTTGGAGTTAGGTTTTTGTTTTTTCTAGTTTTTCTAGTTTTTGTTAGCAGTTATAAAATCGCTTTTCTTTTGATTTTTTTTCAAATTTTTCAGTTTTTGATACCGCTTTAGTCGGGCACTGTTTATCAGTTTTTGAAATACTGTGCCCTATAACGTTCTTAGTCGGACCGATCCGTTGGCATTGATTTCTTTGACAATATAAGGTCCCATCCATTATGTGTGTAAATTTTCAGGTTTTCCTTTCACCCAACTATTGTATAGTAATGCAAGGTCTTTGATCGACAAATTCTTATTTTTGATGTTTCGATCGTGCCAAGCCTTCTGTTGTTGCTTCTAAATTTCTTGGTTTTGTATAGCAAGCAGTCGTTGTTCTTCTAGATTGGCTAATTGCATTAGTCGGTCCTTTCTTGCTTCTTCAACATTGATATGAAAGATGTCAGCTATCACCAGTGTTTGTTGTCGAAAATGTAAAGGAACGACTGCTTCTTGGTCATAGACTAGTTGAAAGGGTGTTTGGTCTGTCGAATGTTTATATGTTGTTCTGTACGCCCATAATGCTACATGTATTTTCTCATCCCAATTATTTTTTTGGTATTGCATATTTTTGTTAGACAGCTTGTCAATGTTTTGTTGAATGGCTCTATCGCCCCATTCGACTAAGGATGATAGGTTGTGCTTCGACGGTGGTCAATTTTGAACTATTTTTTTAATGCTGGAATGGTTCTATTGATGAAGTGCGAACCTTGGTCACTGATTAAGGTTATTTGGTAGCCAAACCTAGTGATAATATTGTCATATATGAATTTATCAGCTACATCGCTAGAACAGGTTTCGACAGGTTCTGCTTCTGCCCATTTAGTTACATATTCTACTGATGTTATGATATACCTTGCACCTATCCTTTTTTTGGGGACTGAGAATGGACCTATAAAGTCAATAGCCCAAATTTTGAATGTGAGGCTTGGGTTTACTGATATTAAGGGCATCTCTATGCTAGGTAAAGGTTGATCTAGACGTTGGCAGCGATCACATTTTCTAACAAACCCCTTACAGTCTTTGTAAAGTGTCGGCCACCACAGTCCTAATTGTTGGATTTTCTCGGTAGTTGTATCTGACTGAAAGTGTCCTCTAGTTGGTCCATGATATGCTTCATACATAATGTTTTCTTGTTCATGCTCTAAAACACATCGACAGAGCACTTCGTCCAACCCCATTTTGTACAAAAATCCGTTAATGAGACTATATGGTGCATATTTCATGGCTAAAATTTGTTTCTTTTTCATGCTCATTCCATCTGGTGCTTGACCATTCTCCAATAATTGTGCTATTTCTTCTAATTATGTAGGCACAACTTCTATTCGGAATAAGTGTGCATCCGACAGGTCATACTCGACTCCTGTCAGCTCCTCCCAAGTGTCGATTCTTGACAAGTGGTCGGGTCTGACATTCAATCATCCTGGTCGAACTATCACTTCAAATTCAAATTCTTGGAACAGTAATAGCCAACGAAATATTCTCCTGTGGTGCAAAGGTTTTTTGACGAGGTATTTTAGTGCTTGGTGATCAGTATAGAATATGAAGGGGTTAGCTAGTAGGCAATGTTGATATTTTTGAAGTGCAAAGACCATACCTAATGCCTCCCTTTCTAGCGTTGAGTAATTGAGTTCTGCCTTGTTTAATTTTCTGTTGTTGTATATGATTGGATATTCCATTCCATCCTCACTGGGTTGTGTTAAAATCACACCTATTGCTAGGCCTGAAGCATCAATATGTACGTGGAATTTGATTGACCAATTCAAAAATTTGAGAATGGGTGATTCGACTAGTTTTCTTTTTAATGTGTCGAAAGATGTATCACATTCTTCTGTCCAGTCAAACTCTTGATCTTTTCTTAACAATTATTCCAATGGGTAAGTCATATCTGAGTAGTGTCAGATGATTTTTCTGTAATACCCTGTATGACCCAACAATACTCTGACCTATTTTGGATTAACCGGTGGCTTTAAGTCGAGGATAATTTTTATTTTATCAAAATTGACCTTGATACCTTTCGTTGCATACAATATTCCCTAGTAGGATTCCTATAGGGGTTAAGAAGATGCATTTTTTATATTAAGAGATAATTGAATTTGTCGGCTTCTTTCCAACATAAGCCTTAAACATTTACAATGGTATTTCAGCATGAAAAAGATCGTTCAATCGTCAAAGTATACTGCCATTGTTTTATAAATGTATTCTTGAAATGTTTTGACAACTATTCCTGAAAACACTACATGTGCATTCTTAAGACGGAATGGCATTAGTCTGTAAGAGAATGAGCCAAATTCACATACGAAAGTTGTCTTTTTCTGATATTCCTTGGCTATTGGCACTTGATTGTATCTTGAGAATCCATCTATAAATGAGTAGCATTCATGTCTTGTGACTTCATTTAAGATATCATCGGTGTATGGAGTCAAAAATGGGTATGTTAGGGTAACCTTGTTTAACTCTCGAAAGTTGACACAAATTCGTAGTTTTGTCGGGTCGTGATTTTTCGGTTGGACGACCATTGGGCTTGGCCTTTCCAATTGGTCGATGGGGAAAATAATTCCAGCTGTCAACATATTGTCGATCTCCTTTTTGACTATTTATTTATATTTATGCGCTAATTTGTAAGGTCTTTTCTTGATAGGTCGGGCATTGGGTTTGATGTCTATCTTCATCTTGCCCATTTCTGCTACTAATCCTTTTAAGTATTTGTAATCTTGTGCGAATACATCTTGGAATTGCTTTAATAAGTAAACGATTTCTGTAGTTTGTTCTTCGCTCCAATAATCGTCAATTCTTTCCATTTTCTATCTGTCATCATTACAAATGTCGATTTCTTTAGTTTTTACTTCCGCGTCCATCCATTTTGGCGCTTTACATTTGTTAATCTGTCGACTACCTTCTTTGAACTGTGAAAATGTTATTGGGAAATCTGATGCCCTCATCCGGTTGGTATCGAATTTGTCGGTTGATTCGATTTTGAGTATCATTTTGACTGGTTTGATCGTCTCTGGGTGATCAGATTTCCACTGAAATCTTTTCCCATGTGTATGTTCATTTTTCAATTGGAGTCTCGTTAACTAAGTTATTTTGTTAGATCGGATGTTATGGCATGTTGCATTTGGTCGGCTTTTATTTTGTGTCGATTTGTCGGTAGTCGGTTGTATAAACGTTTTTATTTGTTTCGTAGCTTCGACTAATTTTTTGTCTTCCGGTATAAAACTAAATTCCTCAATGAAATTTTCTCTAAGTTCATTCCATATGAATGTTTCGCCTCGTGATTCTTCCATTTTATACCATTTGTTAGGTAAGTCATCTAATGTCGAGGGAAACAGGTGTGGCCATATGCGCTCATCTTTGTAACCAAGTCTTCCCCATTATTTTTCACATATTCTTATATGATTTTCTCGATCTTGTCCTTGGGTGAAGACAGGTATTTGTGCCTATTTTGTTAGCTTCCTTCCTCCAAACCTTTCTACGAAGAAATTCAAAGTTGTCATCCATGTTTGAAGTCTCAACTGATGGGTGTCCCACCATCGAGCAGCTTGTCCTGTAAACATTTCGAACAGGCTTTGAAGTCGGCCATGTTCACCTAGGTTCTCAGATACTTCTTCTAGATGGAGAACTGGTGATTCTTTTTCTTTATACCAAATATTTTGTTTATTATCTAGTTTTATTGGTGTCAAAGAGGGATACTCCCTTATTTTCTTTTCAAATATTTTTGGAATAGTCGATACAGAAAAACATTGTCGAGTTGGTTTCTTCTGGTAGCCTAAATAGTCTAGCAACCCCTTGCTTGTGTTTTGTAATTTTCAATTTTCCAATCATACAATTCTGCATCTAAGTTATATCCAACCAAGTCGTGGTTCCCTAGATGAATTTATCCATAATTATTAGGTTCGGTATAATCTTCATTGTTTTGAATCTGGTAGAGTTGTCGAACATTGACTTCTTCATCAATAGGTTCAGTCCAAGTTTCTCCTTGTGAAGTATGAATGGGGACAATCACTTTCTATCCATTCCCTTTTAGTTTTATCCTTTCTTTGTCCAATGAGATGGATGCCTTCATTTTTCGGCCCCATGGTCATCCTACTAGGGTTGGAAAGGAGTTGGATCCTTCCTTAGGGTCGATGATTTCGAAATCAACTTTCATCAAAATTCATTTTATCGTTGTATTGACATTTCTCCAAAACCCAATGGGTTCGATCAGTCCTTGGTCGGCCAACTTTAAATATATGCCTGATTCCTTTAGTCGGGGTCTACCCAACTGTTCCCATGTATCTCTCGTCATGATATTTACTTGGCATCCAAATTTGAGAATGACTTTTCGAACGTGGTAACCTTCTATTTCAAGATCGACAAGTGGGTCGGCATCATTATTATCTTTTTTATTTAAGCTGCATATACTCTTAGTCTATTTATATGTGTCATTTTTGTTTTTAATATTGTGCAGTAGGTCAATGAATTGTGCCACTGACTTATCTTTATGTATTAGGTTTAATAGTTTGTGAAGTGTGTTCTGCAAATTGTCATCGACATCTTCTTGTCTAGCAAATTCTTGAAACATGCTCGATGCATCGTCATACAATTGTTTTTGCTTTATAGGGTTAGGGTATTCATTTTTATCTTTAATCTTACTTATTCTTGGATTGTCACCTCCAATTTTTGTTCCTTGTCTAGTTACTATGTGTAGTTTCTTTGTGCAAATTACATCAATTTTTTGAACACAAGACAAGACATTAACATTCTTCTTTTTATTAATTTTGTCAAGTATGGTGGGACAATCTTCCAATGAGTGGTTTCCCACACCATAGCTAGTACAAAATTTTAGGTCGGTTCTATCTTTATATGAACAATCTGCATACCAGTGTCCTTCTTTATGCCATGTGAAGCATTGAATTGGTCGTCGTGGTCGATTGTCATGATTTCAAGAGAATCACACTCGACCTCCAAATCCTCTGCAACGATTGTCGAACCAGCGTTCGTATATACGGCCTTCATATTGTCGATTATTTGGCGTGTTTTGTTCATTTGGGGCGTTATCATTATTCTCAGCTACAGCGTTTGCTTGATAAACTGCCTGATAGTTTTGTGGATTCTTAAGGTTCATGTGGCAGTCGATTGTTGCATGACTCTTGACTTCACAAATCGCACACCACAAAGCTTTGCCATTCTTCATGTTGAATGGAGAATCCTTGTTGTATGGTCTCCATGCACCTGACATATATCACAGAAACATTTTGTCTGAACAAAACGAATGTCTTGTCGACTTACATCCTGTCGACAATTATCTTTGGTGTGCCCAGTTGTAGAACATTTTGTGCATCAAATCTCCTGACCCTTGAGGTTCAGTTCTCTTAAATATTTCTGGATGATTTCCAATTGTTCTTCAATTCTTGCATCGACAGCAGGGTATGTTGGGTAGTCCTCATCCATCTCGTTCTACAAATCTTTTGTCAATGCTTCTTCATACATTTTAAATGTATCGAGGATCATGTATCATCGGATCTTTTGGGATAGTCCTGCAAGAAACCATTGAATCAATAATTGTTCATCAATAACATAGTTTATTTGTCTTAAGAGGTATTTACATATTTTTTCATAGTCCCAGACGATTTCTACTGGTTTCTGAACTATAGACTTGAGTTTTTTTGCTTCCAAATTCTTTACATCTGGTGTTTTGAAGAAGGATAGAAATTGTTGCATGTTCTTTACTTTAATTGCATTAGGTGTGCTTTCGATATAGGTCATATACCAAGTTAGTGCTATTTTTCGTAGCACACCTGCGAACTGCGCCATTTGTCTATCCTCATTTGTAACTTTATTGCCCTCCCATGTCGACTTGCAGACGAACCAATGTCGTCTGGGATCTTCCTCACCCTCATAGAGGGGAATGTGTACTGAGCCATGCCCCATTTCGAGATCGACTTCTCCTTCGGGAGGTGGCGGTGGTGGGGGTAGTGGGATATTTGGTGTAACTCTTTGTTAATAGATTGTCTCGATGGAACCTTTGTTTCCATCAAATGTTTTGGTTTTTGGTTCTATTTCAACAACTTGTTGATCAGGTTCGTCTTCTTCTGTCTATGTCCAACTGGACTATTGTGCCCATGAATCTGACTGATCGGTGTTTTGTAAATATTTTTTTGGAAGGGGGGGCACTCCTTCTTTGCTGGGGTAGAGTAATTGGATGCTTCGGTTGGAAGGGTACGCCTAAAGTGTAACCCAATTTCCTTCCCCCGGTCGACATATCACTAAATGATTGTCATCATTTACTTCGTTGTCTAGTCGGCTCCATATACCTAACTCACCAACTCTTAGTCTCAGGTCCTCCTTGACAATGGCCTGCATTCAAGTACTTGGTGTTAAAATATTGTAACTTTGAAGAATATTCTATATGTATTTCTTTGTGGTCCTCGATGGTCCTATCGGGAGAACCACTTGTATTACTTTGTACCCCGATGCTCCTAATCGGAAGAACTAATAAGAGTCATGAGGTAGTCCCCTCTAATTGTAAAGGTGGGTCATTAGCACCCCAGTGTGGTTACTTGAGCCTACATGTGTAACTCGAGGCTACATGACAGATGAGTTAACTTAAGTGAACAGATGAATATAAATAGAGGTGTAGTGCTCCTCATTTGGAACACACATTCTCACTTGTATAGCGCATTAGTGGAGAAGAGAAGTAGGTGGAGAAGGAGGAGGACCAGGATTTGATCTCCTTGCTGGTTTTATCTTTTATATTTTTGGGGCATCTATATTGACGAAGCTTTTGCTGGGTTTTTCCCTTTAGGGTTTTCCTAGGATAAATCTTTGTGTTCCTTTTGTATGGTTGTGCTTGTCTATCTTTCTGTGATCCTGTTTATATGCTTTTGTTATGAAAATGAAATGAAATATTGATGTCTTAGCTAAGCATATGAAAATTTAACATGGAATCAGAGCCACCTTGAAAAGAATACATTGTGCAGCTATAGAATCTAGGGATTCTTAATTTTTGGTTCTCTCTCCACAATCTATCAACAAAAGAAGGCTAGGCCGACTCTCCATTGAAGGGCGCATCTTTTTATCGAAGCGGAATTTGATTCCGAGCATTTTCAGTTTTCTGTGTGGGAAATTAGGGCTTCTTGCAGAAGAAGAATTTTTTAGTGATCCCAGCATAGGATTTCTCTCCTCATCAAAATCTAAGTTTAGAGACCTGGATCAATATTTTTGGTTGGGTGAAACTACGTGAAAGTCAAACCCTAGTTTGACCCGGAGCTAGAAAAACCCTAAATACTAAAACTGCTAAGTTTTGGTATATTCTCTATATCCCAATATTGGCGAAGGTTCAAGAGCTTAAAATTGTGTAGACTGTAGATAAAATCCTGATGAACACTGTATCTGAAATTCAGCTTCAGATTCACTATATTCTAGGAGATATGCTCCCTCCAATTTATGGTTCCAGCCTCTTCCATAATTCATCCCTAAACAAGACACCAAGGGAAAATTGCTATAGCTTGGGATACAAAGGTCCAAATGGAATTCCTGAAGATATTCCAGAAATGTAACGGAATGTACTTTCTGTATTCTAAATTTTAGAACCTGAAGATGAACCAATGACACGTGGCATGCCATACAACTTCACTGTTCTGAACAGTCCTGTAACAGATCACCTTTGGAAAATGATCATAAATCCAAATTGGTGAGACTAACTCTGATGAAACCTATGTTGTTGGATCAGGGACATGCTATGTTACCTTAGTGAGAAATTTCAGACATAGAGGAGTGGTAATTGTGGAGATATCACAGAAACAGTAATAGGAATTTATGCAGAAGAAATTGGAAAACTAGGGCTTCCTGTTCCAGGAGCTTCCCTCCACTATTTTCAGAAAAGGAGTACATTGGACAGCTCCATTTGAGGAGATATATATTTCTATCCAATCAGATCTGAAATATTCCAAGTTTTGAAAATTAGTGTTTCTCTAACAAACCCTAGATCAGCCAGCTCCGGAAGTAGGACGAACACCTCAAATCGGTAAGATCTAATCTTTTGCTATTTGCATTTGAGGTTTTCATTTCAAATTGATCTATCACATCAGATTGATGATAAGATTGGTGAAGTTGAAAAATTCCAAGCATGAAATTATTTGATCTCTCTGAAGAAAATGAATTGGACACCTACATGAGTAGAGAGGTTCCAGTTCTAGAGGGAGATGAGCCTCAAAGCCTTACACAAGAAGAACTTGATCAAGGCCAAGAAGATCACTGTTGATTCAATCACGAATCAACTTGTACCACAAGTGTATTCCCTAAAGACACCGAAGATGTTTGATTTCTTGATCAAGCTATTTGAATATAAGAACATAATTCAGAAGATGGATTTGAGAAAACAGTTGAAGAATGTGAAGATCCAGAATGCATAACATCTTGAAGCAGTAGAAGAAGAAGCAGAGAATGCAGAAGTGGTGATAGCCACCTCGAATGGCCTCCCATGATCATGGGATTCATTCATGCGAGGAATGTGTACCAGAAGAAAGTGATTACTTTCAGAAGAAGCTCGTCTCATAAGAAGAGAAGAAGAAAGATGGGAGCAAATTGAAGATCAAGCTATCACCATTCAAAGAAGATCCCTCAAGCGATCAGGAATATGAAGAACTCAATTCTTGATGAACCTCTTATCCATCTTATCATTTGGATAAGAAATGATGATAAAGCAGAATGATCAAGATGGAGTCTACCCACGAAACAAATAAAAGATAAGTATTCAATTGTCATTTCATGATATTGTTTTACATTTGATTATATTCAATTGATGTGTTATGCATGATAGATTGTTTGCATTAATGACTATATACTACTAATATGCATGTGATGGGTAAGTAGCTCATGGTGCTATACAACTCTCCATTGCTACTTATCAAACCTATTTGCTGACATATTGGATTATTCTAGAAAGTTTCTATGAGATATAGATGAATGTCGTATTGGCTAAACAATTGCATGATGCATAAGAATTTTTTGCTATGCATATGATTTATGAAATAGTTATAACCATGCAACTGGTGCATTTGAATTGTAGGAAAGGTCCTGTACAACCTCCTACAAGAAAATAAGGATGAGACTTGTTCCAAAGAACAAGTGATGACAATTCAATAAACATGAATCTGAAGCTCCAAAGGTCAGAGACACCATGACGGAAGAAAGAGCCTCAAAGAGCGGTAGATCCACCTCGAAGGATGAACACTACCATGGGTATGAGAGATAACTCAAGATGAAGAAAAGAATGCTATGAAAGAAGCTATGATCAAAGAATAATAGTTGATCATGGGGAATGATGTATACGATATGATTTCGAGACATAAAGGAAAGTATGTAGTATCCTCCATATGGATATACAAGAACAAGTGTACAAAGCAAGGTTCATGATTTTCCTTAGAAAGAATAGACTATGACATGACATACTCTATTGACCAGTATATATCAAGCATAGAACCACCTGTACAGAATGAAGAAGGAAGATAATACTCCACTTCAGTGGGAGTGACTACAGAAGATATTTGAGTTCACATGGTACGACATGATGGACAGCTTCCTGATGGATCGAGACTTTTGGGTTCCAACCTTCAAAGTTGAATGCAGAAGACTAGGATATGTTGATGATCTGATAAGATGAACTCATGGAAGATGTTATGATAAAAGAATACTAGAATGATGTTTGGGATATAGTACTCAAACCAGAAAGCAAGAATGTGATATCTTACAAATGGATTTGCAAGATAAAATATGTCACTGATAGAAGTAAGGAAAGACTTGTGGCTAGAGATTTCTATAAAGAGACACTTACTCCAGGAAGCAAGGTACACTTCCTTCAAAACTATGATGGTAGTTGCTTCCATGATGAAGTAAAGACAATCCTTCCTTAATGGTATGATTGGGGAAGAGTTTTATATCGAAAGGATTTGAAGTTAAAGACAGATGGACTCATATATGTAAGTTGAAGAAGGCCCTCTATGGCATGAAGCAAGCTCCCAGAGCTTGGTATGGAAGGATAGACAGTTTCCTATAAATTATGGGCTTTACCAAGAGTAAAGATGATCCTAACCTTTATCTCAGGGTTGTAGAAGATGAACCTGTCATCCTGTTATTATATGTGGATGACTTATTCTTGACAGGGAAGGAGAAATAGCTCATGGAAAGCAAGAAGAAACTAGCAGAAGAATTTGAGATGAAATACCTTGGGTTAATGCACTATTTCCTAGGTCTGGAAATATGACAAAGTTCAGAAGAAATCTTTCTCAACCAAGGAAAGTATGCGGTATAGATATTGAAGAGATTCAATATGTTGGAATGTCAATCCATGGCCACACCCATGGACTCCAACCTGAAGCTATTAGCTGATGACTCATCAGAGTTAGTGGATGTGACTCATTATAGACAGATCATTGGGTCATTAATGTACTGAACAAATTCCAGACCAGATATTTGTTTTGCTGTAAACACCTTAAGTCAATATCTTGTTCAACCAAGACGGGTTCACCTAGTAACCGCAAAACATGTGATGAGATATCTGAAAGGGACTATAGACTTTGGTCTATAATATGATGGTAGCCATGAGTATAGATTGTATGGATACACAGATGCAGATTGGGCTGGAAGTATCTCAGATGGGAAAAGCACATTAAGTAAATGCTTTTGTTTGGGGTCTGCTATGAGTTCATGGTTTAGCAGGAAACAATCCAGTGTTTCTCGTAGCACGGCTGAAGCAAAATACATAGCAGATTGCTCTGCTAAGTTGTGAAGTCATATGGCTTCAGAAGCTTATATCAAGTCTCTTTGACCTGAAGATGGATACTACAATGATTCTATGTGATAACCATATTTGTGATGACAGAGAACCCTGTGTTCTGATTGTAATACATAAAAAATTTGGTATTTATATACTAAAGATATAGATGATGATGCTTTCAGTATTCACATACTGGAGATACATATGGTGATAGTTCATTATTCACATACTGAAGATGTAGATGATGATGGTTTGAATGATGATGTACTAATGAAGCCTCTGTCTCAAGTAAAATTTGAACACTTTCGAGACAAGCTTGGTGTTGTTCGAAAATACCTTCCTTGAAAGGGGGAGTAGTGATGTTGTAGTGGGATTGTATCATCCTTGGGAACTTGCCCTAAAGTGATCCGGAGACCTCGGTCCTCGAGAATGAAGAGGGATTGTATCGTCTCGAGACATTTGTCCAAAAGTGATCCAGTGACCTCGGTCCTCGAGAATGAAGAGGGATTGAATCATCCTGGGACATCTGTCCAAAATATATCCGGTGACTTCAGTCTTCATGAATGTGGTGGGATTGCATCATCCCTGAACTTTGGTTCAAAATGTATCCGGAGGTCTCGACCCCCGTGAATGTGGTGGGATTGCATCATCCCTGAACTTCGGTTCAAAATGTATCCGGAGGTCTCGGCCCCCGTGAATGTGGTAGGACTGCATCATCCCTGAACCTTGTTTCAAAATGTATCCAGAGGTCTCGGCCCTCGTGAAAGTGGTAGGATTGCATCATCCCTGAACTTTGGTTCAAAATGTATCCGGAGGTCTCGGCCCCTGTGAAAGTGGTGGATTGCATCATCCCTGAGCCTCGGTTCAAAATGTATCCGAAGGTCTCAGCCCCCATGAAAGTGGTGGATTGCATCATCCCTGAACCTCGGTTCAAAATGTATCCAGAGATCTCAGTCCCCGTGATTGTGGTAGGATTGTATCATCCTTGAACTTCGGTTCAGAACGGATCCGGTGACTTCGGTACTCAAGAACGTGTGTTGATATCGTAATTCCTAGAGGAAGGATTGTCTGAGTTCCACATATGTGTTGATCCCATAATTCTGAAAGGAAGGATCATTAGTAACTCCGTAAAGACCTAAATCCCGTAATTCCAAAAGGAAGGATCATTGAATTGATCCCGTAATTCCAATAGGAAGGATTGTCTGAGTTCCACAGATGTGTTGATCCCGTAATTCCAATAGGAAGGATTGTCTGAGTTCCACATCTGTGTTGATCCCGTAATTCTGAAAGGAAGGATCGTTAGTAACTCCGTAAAGACCTAAATCTCGTAATTCCGAAAGGAAGGATCATTGAATTGATCCCGTAATTCCAATAGGAAGGATCATCTGAGTTCCATAGATGTGTTGATCCCGTAATTCCAATAGGAAGGATTGTCTGAGTTCCACAAATATGTTGATCCCGTAATTTCGAAAGGAAGGATCATTAGTAACTCCGTAAAGACCTAAATCCCGTAATTCCGAAAGGAAGGATCATTGGTAACTCTGTAAAGACCTAAATCTCGTAATTCCAAAAGGAAGGATCATGTTGATGTTTTGATGATGTTGATGTTTTTATGATGATGATGATGTACTGATTGAAAGATCAGAATATGATGATGATGATGTTCTCTGATCGAAAGATCAAAATATGATGATGATGATGTTTCTCTGATCGAAAGATCAGAAGTTGCTGCTGATGATGATGTTCTCTGATTGAAAGATTAGAATATGATGATGATGTTGTTGCTGCTGCTGATGATGTTCTCTAATCGAAAGATCAGAATATGATGATGATGATGTTTCTCTAATCTAAAGATCAGAAGTTACTGATGATGATGTTATCTGAACGAAAGATCAGAACATGATGATGATGATGTTTTCTGATCAGAATATCAGAAGTTGCTTATGATTATGATGTTGTTGATGATGATGTGTTGGGAAATAGGGAAGACCCGGGTTTAATCCTTTTGTTTCGCACCAACAAAAGACCCACAGTGTTGGCCCTTTCGGCAACAACCTGCGAACAGGTTGCAGTCTCACCCGAAACAACTATGGGGTGCCACAGAATCAGGTTTCTGCAAGCAGAGAGGGATATTACTGTACCTTAGCCTTTAACAACTTATAATTAATAACCACAGTGCTCCGACATTCATATATATAGAACTTCACAGATAAATAAACAAACAACGACTTGCTTAACCTGTTACTGGGAATTCACAGTGAAGCTATCTATTAGCAGTGATCTTACTTATCATATTTATACAGTTATTAATGCATAAAAGACAAACAGAAATAGAAACAACACAAGAACCACAACACTAGATATAACGTGGTTCACCCCCAGTGTAGGGGTTACGTCCACATAACTGTGTTTTATTTCAACTTTCTACAAAATCACAGTTCTGATCTACGCACTTAGCTACAGATCTCTTCAAGTCTCTTAAGCCGCGCACACAGCAGCAGGCCTCTGCGCACACAGCTGCAGATTTCCTTAAACCTATTACAAAAACCCTCTGCACACACAGCTGTAGAGGTCGTCCATGCACACAGCTGGGACTTAACCTTTCCTTACAAAACAGCCTTAGCTTCGCCTTAATTTCCTTTACATAAAAAACCTAACCTTTCTTATTTACAAAAGTGCCTATTTATATATCGCACTATTAAAAAACCATGGGCTTAAACCATGGGCACCGTGAACCCTAAACCTTGGTCTTAAACCATGGGTTTATTACAATATAAGGTTTTTACCCGACCCCTAATACTATTTTGAGTCGTAACTCTTACAAAACTCCCAAGAGCATGCGAAGTTACCCACCTTAGGGACCGTTAGGGTGCGCATCCCAACAGGCCCCTAAGACTCACTAGTGTCCCGTCCCGAGACACTCTGCTGTTTATTTGGTGGGAGGATCTTGCTGATGACACTTCTGAACTGCTCACAGGTGCTGCACATGCTGTCACTGGTTGCCTGCTCCTGTTCTTCATAAGTTAATCCCCTCCAACAGCATCTGCGAGTATACCAATTGCATCATAGAAAATTCGAAGATTTCGCCTCTGATATTTACCACAAGCACACAATAGGTGCTGTAAAATGAGTTCCAGCCGAGGCACCAATTCTTCTGCAACTTCCTCTTCAAGAGTAGCAAGGATGAACAAGCAACCTCTTGGAATCTTTTGTTTTTGTCTAAGATCCGTTCTCAGGAGACCAGTAAGCACCTTATCAAATTGGTCGTGCCCTTCTAGTTGTCCTGCACCCTGTTTGAGCTCCCTTCCTTTGAGCTGTTTGTTGGGCATTTGACCATTCACAACTTAGGATCCTCAGAAGTGCATGGCGAAGTGTATAAGACAAACGGCCACCCTGGTTCTGCCAAGCTAGGGGGATATCACTCAGAGTGCTGCAGAGTTGTCTTGCAAGGCCTTGTGCCCTTTGTCGCTCTATGTTAGAGCAGACTTCTACGTTTCTTCGCGTATTTTAGAGAAAAATTCTACCTTTCTTTGTCCTGTGTGAGCATGTTGGCACAGGAGGATTGCTCAGACGGTTCTGCAAATCTCTCTCCCTGGACTCTCGTGACAACTAATGGGTGTCACAGTTATTCGACATAGTCCTAACTATAGAATTCAAAGAAATGCACAATGCAGAAGTCACAGGCTGGTGTAGCGTCTTATAGAATCCCATAACAAAATTTGTCATCATGGTGCATTAATGACGCCAAATCTGCTGGAATGCCAGAAATCTTGTCACGCACAGCCTCAGATTTTCGCAAAATCTCATAATTATGGGTATTGAGAGTAGCTCTCATGCCAGCGCTGCCAAATCCATTTTGTCCCATCCGTCACATTCTAGGCTGCGACACATCTTGGACCTACGATATAAAAATGACCTTCAACTTCGACATGGAATGAACTTGCGACCTACGACCAACCTTCGGCTTTCCCTGCTTCATCCTTTAGATTAACAGACTGCGACATTCCATACTGCTAAGAATAGCTTCGCTTATAGGCTAGTACCCAATTTTGGCTATTCTCGGTATGTAGACTTTCTTTCTTGGTGCTACCTTCGATTCTGAGTGCCTGGCCTGTCCCTGTACGTTTTTAGACGACTCATGTTTACCATAGACGGGAAAAGTTCTCCATTTAACTTAGCTAGCTGGATTGCGCCCCCATCAGTAACTTTCTGCACTATATATGGTCCCTTCCAATGCGTCTTGAATTTTCCTGGGAATTTCATGAATTTGCTGTCATATAAATGGACAAGATCACCCTGCTAGAATTGTTTCTTCTTGATGTGTCTATCATGCCACGCTTTTTCTCGAGCTTTCTGCACCTGTTGCTGGAACCCTGTAATAAATCTATCCTCTTCAAGTTCTAATATCTTTGTCAGTCTTTCTGTCATTATGGCTGGATCATTCATCTTGGTGAAAGCAGATATTCTAAGGCTAGGAACAATGTACTCCATGGGCATAACAACTTCTTGCCCATAGACCAACCGAAAAGGTGTATGGACTGTCAACTTCTTGCAAGTAGTTCTGTATGCCCATAGTATTGCTGGAATTCGAAGATCCCAATCATTTCTGTTAGCATTACAAACCTTTGTCAAGGCATGCTCAAGGATCTTATTAAAAGCTTCGACAATCCCATTGGCTTGTGGATGATAGGCTGTACTCTTCTGATGATACACTTGGAATTCTTTAGTCAGTACTTCAATAGTTTTATTTAGGAAATGTGATCCTTGATCGCTCATAAGAATGCGAGGACACCCAAACCTGGACAAGATGTGGTCGAAGATGAACTAAGCAGCTGTAGTAGCACTACAGTTCTTGACTGGTTGAGCTTCAGCCCAACGGGTAAGGTAGTCAGTCGCTGTAATAATATATCTCGCTCTGTACTTCTTCGCAGGTGGATTGATAGGGCCAACAAAGTCAATAGCCCACTTGTCGAATGTTTGTAGTGTTACCTGCGGGACTAGAGGCATCTCATCCCTCCTGTATGGTTTTCCTGTCCGTTGGTAGACGTCACAGCTATGGCAGTAATCCCGTGCATCCTTGTGAACTGTGGGCCACCACAACCCTGCTGTCAAAATCTTCTGTGCCGTAGCTTTTCCCACATAGTAACCCCCGGCTGCTCCAGAATGTGCCTCGGCTAGAATCAGTGGCCTTTCATGCTCCAAGAAACATATGCGTAGTATTTAATCTGGTCCCATCTTATACAGCTGACCTACTATTAGGGTAAAGTCTGCTGCTCTTACTACCAGCTGCTTTTTCTGTTGTGTTGTCATTTCAGCGAGTGGAAAACCTGTGGAAAAATACTGAACAATATCCTGGAAGTATTCATCAACTATTTGGATGGCAAACAACTACGCGTCAGGGAGGCCTTCATCCAAACTGGTGGGTTCTTCGCCCGGCTCGAGCCTCGACAAGTGGTCAGGTCCTAGGTTCAGTCTCCCAGGATTAACTATGATTTCGAAGTCATATTCTTGGAACAGAATCAGCCACCTGCATATTCTTCCGCCTAGCACAGGCTTGTTAACCAAATATTTCAAAGCAGAATGGTCAGTAAACATCTTAAAATGGGATCCTAACAAATAATGTCGAAACTTCTGCAGTGCATACACCATAGCGAGGCCTTCCCGTTCTGTTGTAGTATAATTTTTCTCTGCAGTAGATAATTTTCTACTGGAAAAAGAAATAGGGTGGTCGATCTGACCTGCACCTGGCTGAGCCAATACTACCCCCAGAGCAATGGAGGATGCATCGACATGCACATGAAACTCTTTGTTCCAGTCAGGAAATACTAGAATAGGGGTAGTGACCATCTTTTCCTTCAAAATATCTAAGCTTGCTTGGCACTCCGGTGTCCATTCGAACTTAATATCTTTCTTCAGCTGCCTTTCCATCGAAGCGGTAATCTGAGCATATCCTTGGATGAATTTCCTGTAGTAACCGATGTAACCAAGTGTCGTGCGAAGTTGTTTGACAGACTTCGGAGGTGGCAGGTTCACAATAATAGCTATCTTCGCAGGATCCATCATCAATTCCTGCTTACATACAACATGACCAAGCAGAATTCCAAAAGGTGCACAAAAGATACACTTTTTTAGATTCAAGGCAATCTAGTGCTGTCTACATTTGTTTAGCATAAGTCTCAAACTAGTGATATGGTCTTTTACTAGCCCAAAAATAGTCCAATCATCAAAATAAACTTCTAATAATTTATGTATATATTCCTTAAACGCAGAGATGACTACTCTAGAAAATATAGCAGGTGCATTCTTCAGCCCAAAGGGCATAATAGTATACTGAAAGGATCCCATTTCGGTAGCAAAGGTTGCCTTATGTCGACCTTCTAGAGCAATTCGGATCTGATGGTAGCCAGAAAAACCATCGGTAAAAGAGTACACTTCTTGACCCCCAACATTGTTGAGCACTTCATCTGTAAAGGGGGTGGGAAAAGGATCATGTAGACAGGCATCATTGAGTTTCCTTAGGTCGACGCAGATCCGGATTTCACCCTTAGTCTTCTTTTTTTGTACCACCATAGGACTGACACACTCAGATTCCTCAACAGGCTCAATTATTCCTGCAGCAAGCATCTTATCCAGCTCCATCTTAACCTTTTCCTTATACTTCGGATTCAACCTATAAGGGCGTTGTTTCACAGGCTTCGCATCAGGTTTCAAAGGGATCTTCATTACACCGATGTCACCCAGGATGCCTTTCATTTCAGAGAAATTTGTCGAAAAGAGATCCTGGTACTCGTGGAGAAGTTGGGTTACCTTGCTTACCATCTCATCATCCCAATAGTTGCCAATGGTAGCCAACTTAGGCTGTTCTTCGAATCCAATGTTAACTGTGCGCGTTTTCAGGGGCTGAGTCACTTCCGGGGCTTCGACTGCTAGTCCATGTACATCGCAACATCCTTCTGACTCAGGAATAGCAATATTGTGCGGGTCCTCATCCTCATCAATTGCAAAGTTATAACATTCTACTGCGTGGGCTTCCTACGCTGTCCAATCAGGTCGATGTTCTACTACTTCTTGGTCATCAAAGAACTTTGTATGGATTATCCTGATGGCTGCATCTAGAGCTGGACAGACATCATTAGTAGAGAAGGTATGTATAAAACTATGGACAATACAGTCCCAACTTACAGTATCTTGGCGGAGCTCAGCTTCCTCATACCAGTTCTTAGCTATCAGCTCCAGCGTATGCACAAATCTATGTACCCATTGGTCCTGAGGTACATACTCCCACGCCTCATAGCACTTTGCCAAATGTTCTTGGGGACTAGATTTTAAATCAAACTTACTTCACACCTCCTTAGGCTGGTCCTTAAATCTTAGGTGAAGGAGCCTCTGACAGTCTTCCCAGCTAGGAATCTGCGGCTTATGGCCCTTCCACCATCTGGCTGCTGTGGCTCTGAGTGCTGACTCCAGAGCCTTCATTTTCTGTGACTCAGGTATCTGGCCTGAGAATTGTACAATAAACGGGTCAGGGTCTGTCGAACCATCAAAATTAGGTAAAGCTCTTGGTTGTGAACTGAGCCATCTGAGGGATTTGGTAGGTCTGGTACTTCTGTGCCCATGGAGCTCATATAATCGGTTCTGTCAACTTTCTAAGTTGTCCACAGATTCGGTCATACAGGAGCTACCAGACTCACAACCCATGGCAGGAGGGTCCTCATAAGCTTCTTCCTACGCGGTGATATTGTAGATGGGCTCCAGATCATTCTGATCTTCATCTCGTAGTGGTTCAATATACCTTTCTCCTGGTGAGGGGTCCAGGGGTAGGATAACTCTCAAGTCTTTCCCTTCAAAGGTCATCTGTCTCTTCTTTAGGTTAATGACTGCAGCATTTTCAATCGCCCATTCAATTCCTAACAAGGCTGGATAGGGATTGCTGTCATCAATGATCTCAATCACTTCAAAGTCCGCGAAATTACAGACCCCGTCAATATCTATTTGGACACTCAGGAATCTTCCTAGGGGCACAATCCTTTGCTGGTTAGCTAACTTTAACTGTATAGGAGACAAGGCAAGGGCAGGTTTTCCCATTTGTTCCCAGGTTTTTTTGGTTAAAACATTTACATCGGACCCTAAGTCCAAAATAACATCACTCATATCGTATGCTCCTATTTGAGCATTCAATCGCATTTCCCTACCAGTTCTTCTAATTCTTTGAAGAGTTTTGTCCTGACCACAGCTTTGTTGAGGTCCGCAGGAGGCAATGACTTTCTGTAGCTCATTCAAAGCATCCTGGTTTCTTAAAAGCTTGAGGCAACTCTGTAAAAATGAGGACAGTGTACTTTCTTTATCCAGCGAAGCTTCTTGGGGCTGCGACAGTAGTTGATGAGGTTGCGCCGGTGTGACGGATGTGCTAGGGCCAGCAAAATATTTCTTGACTTCCATAAATGTCTCTTTTTCTCTTGCGATATCAAATGCTGGGATTTTCTCAGGAGCCTTACGAACCCGAGCTTCGGCAGGCCATTTTTCCGTATTCTGCATGTTCGCTGTAGCTCCACTCTGTGTAACAACATTGATGGCTGCGGCAGGTCTGGGCTCAACAGAAATCATTTGGATGTTCTGAGTAGGGGTACTATGTCGTGCCTGAATCTTGGCTATCAGCTAGGGGCACTGCTCAATCACATGATCTACTGCGCGGCAATACCGACATGTCGTAGTGGGGTTCCGACAGTCCCTAGCTAGGTTCCCGGCTTGGTTACAGTTGTAACACACCAACTGGCCTCTGCCTCGTTCGGCCATACCACCGCAGCCGCCAGAAGCGCCTCTACCAGAGGCACCACCCCGGTAACCGTAACCATCATTACTTGGTCCTTCATTGTGCACCCGGTAGGCATCATAGGTGCGACACTCATCTTCATTATGTCCTACAGGCTTACAGAAATTACAGTGGGGGTTCTTAGGTCCTTGGCCATACCTTTGCAGGAGATAACAGTTCTCAGGTCGATGCTGACCTGTGGTTCTGCAGAGCTCACAATATAGGACTTGCGGTGGAAATGGGTTTGGTGCACCAGTATTCAGGTACTTGGTTATCAGAGGGCACTGTTCCTTGTCATGACCTTCGGTTCGACATTGCGTACACCAAACCTCTTCGCGACCGGTTTTTGCTTTCTTCATATCACGAAGCTCCAAGGCCATCGCTGCCAACTGCGCCTGGATTTGTGCGATACCATAGTTATCATCTACAGGGGTGGTCTCAAGCTTCATTGCGATTTCCAGAGCCTCTTGTTGGTCAGCAACCTTCTGTTGCATGAGTGGGGTTCGGATATGTGGTAATAATGCGGCAATAAACCATTCCTTGTGATGCGCAGGACTAATGGTGAAGCTGACTTAGTCCAGTAGAACTTTGAATCTCTGGTCAAAGTCCCACACTGATTCACCGTGCCGCTGCTGAATCTCTTTCAGTTTGGTGATACACTGCGATTCTGATTTGGGCTTCTTGAATTCTTTGATTATTGTGGCCTTGATATCATCTAGAGTAGGATTCTGAGTACTGGAGAATTTCATGAACCAGGTCAGAGCCTGGTCCCTGAAAGAAGTGACGAGCTGTGCGCTTCTTACAGCTGGATCTGTAATCTTCTTAGCATTCCACACTGCTTCACATAAAAACCAGAACTATTCGGGATCCTCTGATCCCGTTCCCTTGAAAACAGGAAGCTTAATATCATCAGCCAGGTGGGCCATGGTGGATCTGGGAGGGCTTGGAGGGGGACAAGAAGTTGATAGGGGTGGATTTACTGGGGTAGAATGGCCTACAACAGGAATACTCGGGCTAGGTTGAGTGTCAGACTGCGACGGAGTTTCAGGGGTAACAGAGCTGCGCGGCGGGGTGACCGAAGGGTTTTCGGCAGGGTCTGACTCTTCAGGATTTATAGGGGAAGGCGCGGTATCATGTCCTAAGGAATAGGACTCAAAATATCTCTTGTACCTTTTTCCACTTTGCGGCAAACCAATTTGCTCAGCGAAGGTGTTGTCACTTGCAAAAATATGTTAGTAACACAAAATCTAACAGGCTGATTCAAATAGCAATATTCCCTTTTCAGCCAATAGCATTTTAATCTTCAAACTAAATAAATTCAAAAGCTTACCCCTTGATCCTTGGAAGAATCGTCGTTCGGCTTCACTAAAGGAAGTGCTCGTGTCGATGGTGAACTCCGTCACAAAGGCCTCAAGGGTTCGCGTGGTCCAGAAATCAACCGCGTGGGAGATCTCATTGTTCACGCTTTTCAATATATTAACTCATGCGGGGGTCCAAATAGAAAACCGCCCCTCATGAAAGTTTGTTCTTTTCTCAGCTAACCTGGACAACCACTGGTGTAACTCTATGTGGATACTACCAAAGAAAATTTCATAATCATCACAAAAAACATACCTCTGTAAAAAGTCACGTGCACTACGACGTGGATTTGTGTTCTCTTGCTCAGCAAATTTCAGATAAGTCTCATCAAGCCAATCACTGATTTCCTTCACAGAGGGCCTCCAGAACATAGCCCTCGAGGTACGATGTAAACCCCTCTTGAGAAGATACTGAGTTCAACCGGCAATGGAACCACTTTGCTGGGAAATAGGGCAGACCCGGGTTTAATCCTTTTGTTTCGCACCAACAAAATACCCACAGTGTTGGCCCTTTCGGCAACAACCTGCGAACAGGTTGCAGTCTCACCCGAACCAGCTATGGGGTGCCGCAGAATCAGGTTTCTGCAAGCAGAGAGGGATATTACTGTACCTTAGCCTTTAACAACTTATAATTAATAACCACAGAGCTCTGACATTCATATATATAGAACTTCGTAGATAAATAAACAAACAGTGACTTGCTTAACCCATTACTGGGAATTCACAGCGAAGCTATCTATTAGCAGTGATATTACTTATCAGATTTATACAGTTATTAATGCATAAAAGACAAACAAAAATAGAAACAGCACAAGAACCACAACACCAGATATAACGTGGTTCACCCCCAGTGTAGGGGTTACGTCCACAGAACTGTGTTTTATTTCAACTTTCTACAAAATCACAGTTCTGATCTGGGCACTCAGCTGCAGATCTCTTCAAGTCTCTTAAGCCGCGCACACAGCAGCAGGCCTCTGCGCACACAGCTGTAGATTTCCCTTAACCTCTTACAAAAACCCTCTGCGCACACAGCTGCAGAGGTCGTCCATGCACACAGTTGGGACTTAACCTTTCCTTACAAAATAGCCTTAGCTTCGCCTTAATTTCCTTTACATCAAAAACCTAACCTTTCTTATTTACAAAAGTGCCTATTTATATATCACACTATTACAAAACCATGGACTTAAACCATGGGCACCGCGAACCCTAAACCCTGGTCTTAAACCATGGGTTTATTACAATATAAGGTTTTACCCGACCCCTAAGACTATTTTGAGTCGTAACTCTTACAAAAATCCCAAGAGCATGCAGAGTTACCCACCTTAGGGACCGTTAGGGTGCGCATCCCAACAGGATGATGTTTTTTGATCGAAAGATCAAAATGCAATGATGATGGCGATGTTTTTGATCAAAAGATCTGAATGCAATGATGATGATGATGTTTCTGATCGAAATATCAGAATGTGATGATGATGAGATCCTGATGATGATGATGCCGTATTATCAAAGTATGATGATGATGACGTACTGATCGAAAGATCAGAATATGATGATGAGTTGATGTTAGAGTATTATGATGTTCGGTTGATGATGTTTCTGATTGAAAGATCAGAGGCTGATGATAATGATGATTTTGATTGAAAGATCAGAATGTGATGATGATGATGATGTTGATGTTTTCATGATGTTTTCATGATGATGTTTCTGATTGAAAGATCAGAGTATGATGATGATGTTGTTGTTGATCAAAAGGCCAAAGTGTTGAAGAATATGTTGCTGATCGAAAGGTCAAAGTGTTGAAGATGATGTTGTTAATCGAAAGGTAAAAGTGTTGAAGATGATGTTGCTGATCAAAAGGTCAAAGTGCTGAAGATGTTGTTGATCGAAAGGTCAAAGTGCTGAAGATGTGATGTTGATTGAAGAGTCAATATGCTGAAGATGTTGTTGATCGAAGCGGTCAAAGTACTGATGATGTTGAAGACTAAAGATTGTAGATGAAGACTACATGATGTTGAAAAGCTTCCAATGATTTATAGATGTATCACCCTGATGATGTTGATGATGTACTCTATCTCTCTCCTATTATTGTTGTTGTTGATGTTGTTATAGAATACCCTTCTCGTTAAGGGGGAGTGTTAAAATATAGTAACTTCGAATAATATTCTATATGTATTTCTTTGTGGTCCCCGATGGTCCTACCAGGAGAACCACTTGTATTACTTTGTACCCTGATGCTCCTAATCGGAAGAACTAATAAGATTCATGAGGTAGTCCCCTCTAATTGTAAAATTGGGTCATTAGCACCCCAATGTGGTTACTTGAGCCTACATGATTAACTTGAGCCTACATGACAGATGAGTTAACTTAAGTGAACAGATGAATATAAATATAGGTGTAGTGCTTCTCATTTGGAACACACACTCTCACTTGTATAGCGCATCAGTGGAGAAGAGAAGTAGCTGGAGAAGGAGGAGGATCAGGCTTTGATCTCCTTGCTGGTTTTATCTTTTATCTTTTTGGGGCATCTATATTGAGGAATCTTTTGCTGGGTTTTTCCCAGGATAAATCTTTGTGTTCCTTTTGTATGGTTGTGCTTGTCTATCTTTCAGTGATCCTATTTATATGCTTTTGTTATGAAAATGAAATGAAATAATGATGTCTTAGCTAAGCATATGAAAATTTAACACTTGGATTTGTCAAAGACAGAGATCTTTCCTCCTAGGTTATTTCTAGTTGGAGAGCTTCTCGTTGCTCTATCCATAAATCTTCTTCCATTAGTGACACCTCTTCATCTACGCCTTCTTCCTGTCGGTCATGACCCGATTGCAGAAGATCTTCCTCATGCTCTTTCACCCTAGCAACCATTCTTCTTTGGAGTGCTATAGCTTGCTCTCATATCTCTTCCCTTCTTCTATGCCTCTTCTCCCTTTCTATTTTCTGTGAGTCACTGTCCGCTCACTTTCCTTCTTAGGTCGAAAGTTTCATTGTTGGTGGTGGTATTTTCTTATGTCGACTAGAATCCTTTTACTCTGCCTCAACACATAGCTAGATACCCTCCCAATTCCTACCTGACACTTTAGTAAGCTCATATATTTCGGTCTATTTGTTCAGGAAGTACTCCCACTCCCTTTCTGCAATAAATTTTTCCCACGTCTTTTGTTTTTCCACCCAGTTAGTGTTTCCAGGCAGTTCAATGAGTGATGGTCAAGGTTCGACTATATGACCTACTCCTCTGTCGATTAGAAATTTGAACAATAGGGTCGGTAGTGAACAAAGAAATTTCTCATTAAAGTCGGTATAGAATCGTTTGTCAATACTTTCAACTGAAACTCTCTCCTCTACTACTTGTTCTTGACAAAATTCGTCTGCAATTTTCTCAAACCACTTCGACAGGTTTGCTCTTCCTCCTCAGATCATTTTCTTAAGTAATTCTTGGTCTTTAGTTGCTTCTGGCTTCATCTAATAGTTTTTTCAATTATTGGGGCACTGATTCTACAAAATTATCATGGGTTTCAGTGAAGAATTTCTCCTTCGCATGAGCAATGGTCACTCTGTTTCTTCTCACGTAATTTTGTAAATAATTTGCGATCTTACGGTCCCACCAATTCTTAATCTCTTTCTCTGATATCATCTATGTATGGTCATGTCATCCATATATGTACTACCAGCAACATAACCAATGTTGTAATCTCATAGATAACATAAGGTTACCAATAATACACACATAGAATCATATAAGCATCCAGAACAAGAGACAAGAACATATAGTAGAATAACATATTATATGATAGAATCACATGAGGGTCCATACATAAACAAAACTGAACCAGGTTCTTTATCTGGCTCAACATCCTATTATATATGATTACAAAATGGTTATGAGTAAGTACTTGTCAGTTCGGTCAACCGACACGAGCTTTGGAGGTTGACCTAATCTTCGATTAGTCAGTTAACTAGTCTAGTCGGCTCACCGACTAGCTCCTCCAACATATACTGATCTTCTATGTGTCCATCTATGTCATCTCTCAAGGTCACTGAATACCAAGATCCTCCATCTCAAACTTTGTTAAAAGTTCCTCTTGCACCCATCTATGAGTTTCTTGTCCTCTATAGGCTTCCATCTTCAACCTTGTAGAAAAGGTTGAGATCTCCGTCACTCTAGGTGATCTTCAAGAAATTGTATGTGTTGTCCCATGGGTTACTTTTGAGCCTGTATAAATCCTTCTATGCATATGCGGTTCTCTACTCAATATGCACATCTAATTTACTAGAGAAGTTTGTCTGGTTAATGGAGCACATGCCGCTATAATCTACTCCATGTTTCTGAGAGAAATCACAAACCTTGCTTTGTATTTCTTGATGTTTCCATTTGCTTCATGCTTGATATTGTAGATCCACATGGAAGACACTAGGGACTTCCCTTCAAGTCTCAAAATGGCATCGTGGACATCATTCTTGATGATCAACTAGCACTCTTCGATCGTAGCCTCCTTCCATTCTTTCTTCTCGACTACTTCTTCATAGCCAAAAGGATCTGCATCAATGGTGTCACACAACAGTGCCACATAATTGGTGTGTCTAAGGACTCTTACTTTATCTTAAAGTCTCGTCTAGACCACCATACATTTCTTCATATTGGATGATCTCTCGTGCCCAAGCTATTATTTTCTTGTGGGTGTTCACCTCTTGAGGTGGATCTACAGGTCTTTGTGTCTTGGTCATATCAGGTTCCTCTTCATGTACTTTGTTGCACGGAATATTCTTTGAGTGTTATGGTTGAACCATCATCACTCATTCTTCATAACAAGCTTCATCATTATTCTCTTGTAGGTGATTGCATACGATCCTTCATACAAGTCAATTTCAGTTGCATAATTAGAAACATTTCATATTTTTCAAAACATATTATTAATGACAACTTATTATACACAAATACATATGTCACACAGTTATGTAACTATATTTTAGCCAATTCAACATGTATCCATATATCGTATACATTCGGTAACTTTCTAGATGTCTTCCATCTTTACTAGAACATTATTAAGAGTGTGCACTACTCCCAATATGTCAGCAAAGAGGTTTCATTCTATATAAGTAGCAATGGAATTTTGTACAACACCATAGGATACTTACCCATCACATACAAGTTAGTAGTATATTGTTCATAAATGCACACACTCAAACATGCATAATACATCAATTGAACATAAATATGTACACAACTAAACAATATTATTTAAGTAACTAGATATATAGGAAATGATAATTTAAGCACTTATCTTTGTTTTTTTGGTGGGTGGACTCCCTCTTGATCCTTGTCTCCTTGCAAGAATAAATGGATTCTCCAACAATGTGATTTTATTCATCATATGATTCTAATGAACTATGTTTGTCATGCTCATGATTGACAGTGTTGAGCAAGTCTTCTATAACATAGATCTGGGTATCCCTTCTTCTTCATCAATCACAATTGTATCCCTTCTTATCCAATGTTGAGATGGATAAGAAGTTCTTCTTCATAATGGGTTGAATCCTTCTGGATCAAAGTACATATTACTCATCACTTGAGGAATCCTCCCTTGTTTTCTTCTTGGTTGGTTCATCATCTTCAGCAATGTGAGCATGATGCCTTTTCTTTTTGTTTTCCTTGGGGAATCCTTTGTTTCTGGGACAATCTATTGAGAAGTGGCCTTTCTCATCACATGTGTAGCATCTAATATTTGTGTAGTCCCTTCTTGATCTATGATTCTTTTGAAATTTCTTATGCCTTTTGTGAAAGTGATCCTCCCTCTTGCCTACATTGTTATTTTCCTGAATTTTTAGAGGTTGATAATCAATTTCTCCCATATTCTATTCTATTGATACTAATCAAGCTTCTTCTTGAGTGCATTCCTCCAATAGTCTATTGAACTTGATTAGCTTCTTTCTGGTGCATATCTCTTGACTCAATGAGTCCCATGACCTTGGAATTCCATTCAAGGTGGTCATCATGATCTCTCCTTCTTTAACATTTTCTTCAATGGCCTTTAGCTTCTCCTTGATATGAGAAACCTTTCTGAAGTAAGACTAAATGGTTTTTTAATGTTGGATATTCACATTCTTGAGTTGATTCCTCAGGGTCATCTTCTGATTGATGTTCTTTCCTTCAAATAACTTGGTCAAAGCATCGAACATCTTCTTAGGAGTCTTCAATGATGATACATGATGGATGATGTTATCCTTGATGGAGTCTACAATAATCATTTTAGCTCTTATCATGTTCTTCTTGTGGTTTTCCTTTGCCTCTTCTCACTCTGGTTCTGGAACCTCCTCATTGATGTGTTTGTCTAAGTCATTCTCTTCTAGAATGAGAGAGATTATATACTTCCATGCTCTGAAATTATCTGCTCCTTCAATATTATCCTCAACCTTATTCATCATCTTGATATGAGAACCTCAGATGGAGATATCAATTAAATAGATCTTACCAATTTGAGATGCTCAACCTGATTTTGGATCTGGATGACCCAGGTTTCCATAGAGAAACCCTAATTTTTCAAACTTGGAATCTTGAAAATCTATCTAGATAGAAATATGCACCTCCTTGAGGTGAATTTTTCAGTGAGGTCCTTTACAAAATTTTGTGGAGGAAAACTTCAAAAACTTGATGCCCTAGTTTCCTCTGGCAGTAATGATTAGGTCAAAATTGAAACTTCTCAAAACTGGGATCTCTCTCCACCAAAAGATGCACCTCCTTGAGGCGATTTAACCCAGCTCTCTTTTCTGGAGATTTCATGGAGAAATTTGTTAGAAATTAGAATCCCTAGTTTTCGTAGCTGTGCAATACCTTCTTTCAGAGTGGCTTTGATACCATGTTATAGTTTCCACTTTAATTCAATTATGTTAGATATTTAAACTGAAAGATAGACAAGCACAACAATACATAAGAACGCAAATATTTTCCTCGATGAAACCATAAAGGAGAAAACCCCGAAACTTCTTCAGAATAGTTTCATCACTTAGTACAATGTCAAACCAAGATAGAATACCCAAAGATAAGATGTCTTCAACAACTTCTTCTTCTCCTTCATTGTTACACTTTCATTTCTCTCTCTTGAGCGAACTTGCTTGAGAGATGTGTGTTCAAATGAGGGATGGAGCCTCCCTATTTATATTCTTCAGTTGTGTGACTCACTTACCTAACTAGGTCGTTCAGGTTCTCTAATTGGGGTCAACCTACCAAGGAAAACTAAAAATAGATTTTATATAATACTTTTGTGGGTACTATTTCCCCGACTTACAAGGAAGGTTTTACCTCATGAATTTTACATGACCAATTACATAAGGACATCTTCGAACGAAGGAATAACATCTCCGAAGCAGGAATACAATAAAACTACAATATAATATATTCCTAAGTTACATTTATTTCAACATGGGGACTCCTCTGTTATCCATTACCGTGATTTTTTGGTATTTATTTTGGTTTCCATAGAAAATTGCAATAGAATTCAAGCATTATCTTTGAAGCTTTCAATACTCGAGGGTTTTCGAACAATTTCTCTATTTATTTTAGCCTTTTTAAATGTTTTGAAGATTTTCCATTGTTGAAGGACCCATTTGTTATAAATTTCAACGCACGGTTTGCAAATTAAGCATCATTTTACTTTTTTATCAAAACGTAATGTCAATCTTCAAATCAGGCCCTCTTTTCCTCGTTCAAACTTTTTTTGTTCCCACTTTTTGGATCGCCTTCGATTTCTTGATTGAACCTTTATTTCTTCTTTATTTTCAAATTTTGACCCATGATCCATTAATAAACCATGATTTCTTAATTGAAGCATTTTTAACCTTTAATAGATGTATTTCCCCCTTTCAAATTTTGCACCTAAATTTGCAATCAAGGCGCTTTTGTAGCACTTTAAACAAAATCTTATTCTTGATCTCTTGATAATGCTCTTTCTCATATTGCTTTCAAGTTTTGCACTCGATTTACATATCAATATTGATTTTGAAATCACAGCCCCTTTCAAGCACTTCAAATAGATTCCTCGCCCCACTCCCTCATTCCCCACTTTGAATGATTGACATGATTTATGAATCGAGGATCCTTTCAAGCATTTCAAATGCATTTTTCAACAAGATCATCAAATGAAAAGAAAACCCATAGCACGATGATAGAGTTGAAGGTTGATATGTTATTTTCCATGAATGACAAATGCAAGGTGATATGACCATGGGCCCATTACAATTTAAAGGTATGGAGGTTCATGAAGGAAAGGTTGTATTACTTTATAACAAAAGTTCCATAGTATGAAGTAACATCACCTCCATGTTAAACCAATAGATTCTTGTAAGTTGTGGTAGATCCCCTTTGGGATATTTTTCAAAATAAAATGGTAATGTCTTAGTAATTGTCAAAAGTGCAATTTGAATTTTAAAATGCCAAATCATAAAGTGTTTTTTGAATAAGGTGATTTGGATGTAGTAGAAAGGTCAACCCTGTGGGTTAGCTTAAGTGGTTGAGAGTTGTTTACGCTAGTAGAAGGTCTCAAGGTCAAATCCTTGGGTGGTTATGCAAGGAACTCACTCGATGTCCCCACTAGGTTAAGCCCTGTAATCAGGGTCAACGGTTTACCTCGGGTACCATCCTAAAAGAAAATGGGGAAGTACCTGAGGGTTTCCCGAGCGATGTTCCATATTATATATATATATATATATATATAATGTAGTAGAAATGTCAACTTTATTTATGTCACGTCCCCTACCCTCACACCGGCGAAGAGGACGCGACGAACACTAGTACAACAACCAGGAAAACAGCCCCATGAACATGGACAAGAATAAATGTTGATATTAAAAGCTTAAACATCATGCATAACAGGATGCATAAAACATCGTACAAGATGCATAATCCCTCAATCATTCAGCGGAAGCAAACAATTACATAAACCAGCATTCAGCATGTTCATTCCATTAAACATTAATATAATTGCAGAGATGAAAGAATCAATAGCACTTATCTTTTGATGAAGAATTCACACCACAACCAGCTATGTCGTTGCAACATTCCACCCAACCATAGGCCAGCATGCTCATTAATCTCACAGCAACGCTGCCACCCCCGAGCTGGGCATGATTCCTCGAGGAATAAGGGTTAATGCAGGATTACACATAGCCGAGGGACACAATCAGCCAAACCAACACCGCTGGGTTTATCAGGCCATCACCAAACTGACCAAGCTAGCACAGTCCGAAGACCAACCACTGCTTACTGCAGCAGCAAAATCCCTTCACAACCCTGTGAAGAAGGAAAAGACAACCGGGGATGATCCCAAACAAACAATGAGCATAGCTCAAGCCCACGAGGCAACACAGAGTTGTTCTTGGCCCTGGCGTGGCCAAAACAACTCAGCTGCTACACCCAAATCATGGTACTTCAGCAACCCAATTTCACAATAAAAACAGTGGCAACAATCCACAGCCCACAGTGGATAAGAAACAAAACTCCCAGCACAGCCATGGAAGACTCAGCCAACGGATGTGGCAATCAACGGCAGCTATACACAGTCCCAAAGCAGGGAAGAAGGAAACACACAGGCACAGTCCGAAATGGAAGGACGGACTCTCAACAGCACTCAGAAATCATGGAAAGGACCACAGCAACCCAAATCGTGGGTGAAACCAACATCAAGCCCGAACGCGGGTTAAAACAGCAGCAAGACTGAAAACATGGATTAAAGCCACGGTCATTCACATACCAATAGAAATCAAGCCTCTTGAGGCCGTTTCACCTGCTCGCTGCATGCACAACCAAGAAGACCCACGACTGGTGCGTGAGGAAGACGATCTAATCTCCGTCAGCGCATCCCTTGTGAGCGTGAGCAGCTCCCTTATGCACGCGAATGAATGGACTTCGGCTCTGCGTGAGGAAGAATCGACCATGGAGAGAACGAACAGACCATCCTCCTGAAGGTTGGAAAACGTGGGAGAGAAGAGTGAATGCAGTCGTGGGTGGAGTGGGCATGTGGGCAAGGGACTGACAGTCCTGCCACCCCACTCCCAAAAACAATAACTGCCTCAACTACCCAAAACAAGACATTGAAGAGGTTGACAAGGGAAGATGGAAAATCAACAAGGTGGCAACACATGGGTTTTTCCCCCATAGACCAAGGTTTGACATCCCCCACCCCTTATCCTTTTGGAATCATGCCCTTTTCATTCAACGTTGCACTGCCGTAGCTGGTTGTGGTTTATTTTAATTGATTTGCATGTTTACATGATGCCGAATTATAATGTGCCAAATAGCATGATATACCATCGGCAACTATCTCCATTGCCGAAACATACCCAACCAAATCTATGGTGGGGCCTTTTCCTTTAGCTCCTCACCATGATTAATTACAATATATACATCATGCAAGCGGGGTCAAAACCGGGACGTTACATTCCCCTCCCCCTTGGAATAACACTGTCCTCGGTGTTCCATTACATATATACAATACATATACAATTGCACATCAAAATTTCAAAATTTTGCAGATCTGTCTCACGTTCAATCATCTACTTTGAACGTTCAAGACCAAGCCCCTTGACTTCCATGGTATTCTCATGCTGGCTCTCAGCTTCCAGCTGATCCTGAAGTCTAGGAACTTTGCGGCTATTGCCTTCATCATGTTCCCTCATTGGGCAGTCCCGGTGTAAATGATGTTCTCCGCATTCCCAGCATTTCACTGGCTGCTTCATCTTTACCTGCTCAATTTCCTTTGAGTCTTCATGCCTGGACCATTTCTTAACGGGTAGCTTGGATGATTGTCCCATCACTGTTCCACCTTCCTTTCCTTTGCCGATTGCTCCCAGAAGGCTTTTCACCTCCTTTTGTAAACCAATAGAGTCTTGCAAAATCTGGTGGTTCATTTCATTCTACCTTTTCTGTATCTTGAGCATCTCCCCAAGATTTTCTTGGGTCTTGGAAATCATTTGAAGGAGACTTCCAGCTAAGTCCAACAACTTTTGATCTGCTTCCATGATCAATGTGCACCACCAGGTATCACTCTTCTCACCTGTGAAATGCACCATTGAAATTCTATCAGACCAAGCATAATGTAGACATTAAAATCAGTCAATTAATTTCCCAATTGGCATGACAGTCCAAGTCTTATCAAGGAGACTTTCATATTTTTTATGCCTTTCCCCAACAGGCACATGAGCTCATTCATGTCCATTCCTGGGCAGGGAATTAACTATTCCAGCATTCACAATCTTTACTTAAGCAAATACACACATTTCATTCTCAATCATACATGCATCCAACAATCTTTTGTTTTCACAATGCATAAACATATATATATATATATATATAATCAGAAGGCAAGAGAGAGCAATAAGAGTTTTTCCCTCTTTGTTTTTGTTCCATCTTGGAACCCACACCACTGTTGTGGCTTTTCATGCTCTCAGCCTCTTTCACTTCAATGTGAATGCTGGACCAATCTCTCTTGGTCATGACACTTAGTGTCTCCGGTCCATTCTAGACCTCTAGACCATGGAGTCTCTCCACATGGTTTATCTCAACTGCTAGGAACCTCATGGTCTCACTAGCACCTTTTTCATTGCTGCTCATTCCGAGATTTCCAGGACAGTCACATGTCCACATGCACCTCTAGGATGCTCTCATAGTCCTCGCCTCTAGCGATACCTATATCCAAACATTGAATAAATTCACATGCTTAGTTTATTCTCATTAGTTTTATCTTGTTCTAGAGATAAAACATCATAACCAAATCATATACACAGGTATATTCATAAGTAAAATAATCCAATACTTATCTGTATCATGCATTTTCTCGTTCGTCCACAGGATCCTGCTTTGCTTTGCAAGCCTTGGGATCGCCTATGGAGTTAGATGTTAGGTCAGCACGCAGGCTACCCCTCAACATCAAATAATCCATGTCCAACCAGTACATTCTCATTTCAACTGGGCTTGGAACTTTTACCGTGACCATTTCCAAGTCTAGGATCTACTATGGATCCTCAGGCATATCACAGCCCAACATACACTTATACCAACAATAACCCTTACTCCGCAACCCCTCTCAACAACCATTTACCTTTTACCTTTACCTTTTGGGTGCAACACCCAGCTGCATCTATTTAGCCTGCCAACACAAGCAATACAAGCAATACAAGCAAACTCATCAACGTCATTGCTTTAAAACTGTAGTCACAGTTCATATCATTCACTATCAATTATTGAGACACCAGGAGTGTGTCCACTCCCTAGAGCGTAATCAATATTGAAAACCCTTTCATGACTCAACATCAGAAAAGTGTGCACTCTCTTCAGGTGTGTGCCATGTAGGCCCTATTCATACTCAAGCAATTGGTCATAATGGATATTAAATCAAAACATGTTCTGCATATGGAATTTAATAAAACATGCATATTCTTAGCAAGGGTCACAAAACACTTATCCATTTGCCGTCGCAGTATGCCTTTGTTAAGGAGGAATGGAGGCTCCTTCCCTGAGTTAACAGTCCCTCAGTTAGCCATCCCAACTCCTTTTTACCTTTCATATCCACACATGTCTTACCAACATAATTTATACCATCTCACTCATGTTACTACCAACATGCAGTGCAGATGAGACATTTCCAAAATGTCCAATGGTGTTTCACCCGAAACCCATTTCCAAGATAAGGGAAAACCTTCCCATGAAGTTTGGCTTCTGTAGCCCATCACACATGGTCTTCCTACAGTGTGTACCCCTGACACATTCATCAAATGGCCAAATAGTCAATCATTACCTGATATTACAATCCAAATTGATCGTTCCATAACCAAGCAATGACATTAGCAATCAAATTCAATAAGAATTTGCAATTCTATCTACTACAGAAATTGACTTGCTTAATTGTGGGTCTCTTGTAAGCAATGCTACTATGCTCATTATAATTTTATCCTTACTATCATAACATGAATACCCACTTACCATGCGTCCCTCCTGACACAATCTCATACAAGCCAACAATGATTAGTAGTCGTCAGCAATTCCTTTAAATTCGAAATTTGTAGAAGGAGCAAGTCGACGAAGTCGACTTGAATGAAGACCGACTTAGTTGATCAACCGACTAAGTCGATGGGCTGACTTAGTCGATCAGCCGACTAAGTTGGTCGGCCGACTAAACTAGATGATTAGGTCGGCTAACTAACAGTCGTGTCGGTTCACCGAACCGACAGGTAGTTATTTTGTACCTGTCTGTAAATTGTATATATTAGGCTGTTGAGCCAAATGAGAACTCAGTTCAGTTCTCTGCTTTGTATGAACTCAATATAATAAAATAATTTGTTTTTCTCATCTGCTCTTGTCTCTTGTCTCTGATTTATAGTTATGTATGTTTTAGTATGTATTATTGGTAACTCTATGTGATCTATGAGATTACAACAATGGTTCCGTTGCCAGTAGTACATGTCTAAAATATATGTTCACATATGATACCAGAGCAAGAGATTAAGGACTGGTGGGAGCGTAAAATTGCCAACTACTTGCAAAATTATGCCCGTAGGAACAGATTAACAGTCGCTGAAGCCAAAGCAAGATTTTTCACAGAGACACATGAAAAATTCGTTGAATCAGTGCCCCATCTATTGAAGCAACTTCTGGATGAGAAAGACCGACGCAACTAAAGAAGAACAGTTGCTGGAAAAAATGATACGAGGGGGCCGAACAAACTTGTCGAAGTGCTTTGAGAAAATCGCCGACGACTTCTACGAGGAGTAAGCAATCAAAGATAGAACATCCGTGGAAACTGTCAAAGCAAAATTTTATATAGATTTCACCGACCAATTTTTGTGCTCCCTACCGACATTGCTGTTCAAATTTCAGATAGATAATGGAGCATGCCACATCATCGAACCTCGACGACCACTGTGCGAACAGCCACCAAATACCAACTGGGTGGAGAAGCAGAGGAAGTGGGAGAAATTCATTGCAGAAATGGAGTGGGAATACTTCCTGAGCAAATAGACCGAACCATCCGAGCTTTCTAAAAGCGTCGGGTAGGATATGGGGGGGTAGCTGGTCATGTGTCGGAGAGAGATTATAGTGGATCCTAGTCGCCCTGAAGGAGATAGCCGTCACCAGTAATGAAAAGTCGACCGTAGAGGACCTCAAGACATAGTATTGTACGAAAGTATGTCGGACATTCAGAAACAAGAAAGGGACGAAAGACAGCAGAGAAGGAAAGAAAGATGTGAAAGAGTCGTCGGGCTGCACAGAGGACAGAACCCTAGGGAGAACGACCGCGAAGAGAATCTGCCAGAGTCGGGTCATGACCGACAGGAAGAGGGCATAGAGTAAGAGGTGTCCCCTACGGAGGAATAAGTGTGGATAGAGAAGCCAGAAGCTCTCCAATTAAGATCTCCCGACGACGGAATAACCCTTTCCCCAACAAATCCGCATACTAGAATACAGGCTATTGTCGAAGATGACCTCCGACTACGAGCTGGTGACTTCAGTATATGGAGCCGACTAGGTGACGAAACGTACACTAGTCGACACCTTATCATACGTCGACCGCAGGAAGGCAACTGGGTGACGTTTCAAGCGGCACCCTCCCTCCGAAGTATCCACTTTCTCTTACCGACACATGAAGGAGCACCCCCCCCACCAAATACAGCTCTTGAAGAACTCAAACAAGAAGACCTGCGAACACAAAGTTGCAGTGGACCATCGACAGCAGAAGTCGACCCTAATCGACTGCAAGTCGACAAAAACACAACGACCGATGAGAGTACAAGTTCCGTCGACCAAAATTCCGCAGGAACGACAATAACCCCACCACTTTCACCCCCACCCCCACCTCCAACCCTGCCAACTTCTGAGAGCAGTGAAAGTGATTCAGACATGGGTCATGGATCGGCTCACATTCCTCTCTACGAGGGGGTTGAAGACCCCAGACTACATTGGTTCATCTGTGAGTCGACCTGGGAAGCAAATCAGGTGACAGATGAAGACCGCCAAATGGTGCATTTCGCTGGAGCCTTACAGAAAAGGGCCTTGACATGGTACATGACCTTTTCTGAATGGAAACCCAGAGCAACAAAAGCCGAGATCAAGGCACAGTTCTTATCCTTTTTCAAAACCCCAGACGCCAAGCACCTGGCCGCCAAAAAGCTTAAAACGACATCACAAAATCCAAGGGAGACAGTCCGTGACTACGACAAACATTGGAAGGACCTATTAAGTCAGCTAGATTATGTTATTGATGAACAACTACTAATTCAATGGTTCCTTGCAGGATTATCACCGAAAGTACGTCGACATATCAGTCTGGAAACGTTCAAAACATATGAAGATGCACTAACCAAAGCTCTGTAGGTGGAGATGGACGAAGACATACCTGCTTCTCCGATAGACCATAGATTGGAGGAACAGCTAGAGAATGTGCAGAAGTCTTTGAAAGAACTGACCCTCAAGAATCAGGAAATATAGTGTACTAAATGCTCGTCGACCGGTCACTCGAAAGATAATTGTCGACATGAATATAGCTGATAAGACGTCCGCTTCGTACAAACTAAGTTGTTTTGTGACATCTTTTTAGGACCACAGAGACCATTCTACAGTAGATTGCCTGTTTAACATGAAAAACGGCAAGGCTTCCTGGTGCGCCATCTATGAGACAAAAAGTCCCAACACTGCCGACTGTCAGTTAAACCTGAAAAACCGACAGAACTATCAGGCGGTCTACCAGACGAATGCAGTAGCGCAAAACAATGAGCAAAGTAATACAAATGACCAGAACGGGCAAACAAACGATGGTCGACGATATGAGCGCCGGTACAACAATCGACGACAAGGATATGGAGGCAGAGGTTGATTCGTCGGGAATCACGACATACGACCACGTCGATCCACCCAGTGCTTCATATGTCATAAATAAGGTCACCGATACGCCGACTGTCCATACAAGGACAGGACTGATCTTAAATTCTGTAACCACTGTGGAGTAGGTGATCACTCACTTGAGGATTGTCCTACTATGCTAGAAAAAATCAATAATAAGAAAAATGTTAATGTCTTGTCTTGTGTCCAGAAGCATGATGTATTAACTACTAAAAATCTGTATATTGTCACTCGACAAGGCACAAAAACAGGCCCTGATAATCCTCAAATTAGTAAGATTAAAAACACAAATGGTTATCCTGACCCTACGAAGGAGAAACAAACATATCAAGAAGCCACACACATATTCCAGGACATTGCACTCCAAGAAAGCAGCGTTAACAATCGGCCCGACACAATACATCAAATAATCCAGCTAGTTCAAACCGACAAATCAGTATCTTAGTTTATAGACTTATTGCATGAAATAAAACACTCTAACCCTGAAAAGCAAACCAAAAATATCTGCAGCCTGAACCAAAAAGACAAAAGCGATGCCGACCCACTCGTCGACCTGGAAATCGAAGGTTACCACGTCCGATAAGTCGTGCTCAACTTTGGGTCCCAAGTGAACATCATGACACGGGATACATGGGTACAAATGGGAAAACCTCAACTCTGTGAGTCAGGCATTTACCTAAAACTCGTCGACCAAGGCCTCATCGAACCCATTGGGGTTTGGAAAAATGTCGACATGACCATCAAAGGAATTTCGACCAAGGTTGATTTCGAAATTATTGACCCAAAAGAAGGATCTAGCTCCTTCCCATCCCTAGTTGGTCGACCTTGGGGCCGAAAGATGAAAGCCTCCATCTCCTTAGATAAATAACGAATCAAGTTAAAAGGAAATGGTCAAAAGGTCATTGTACCAATTCATCCCTCCCAAGAGCAACCTTGGGTGGAGCTGATTGATGAGGAGGTCGATGTTAGACAACTTTACTAGATCCACAACAATTCGGACTATACAGAACCCAACATCTATGGATAACTTCACTTAGGTAACCAAGACTCAATTGGTTATAACTCAGATGCTGAATTATATGACTAGGAGATAGAAAATTACGAGACACAAGCAAGAGGGTGCTGGAATATACAATAAGTACAAAAAAACCCGCCCGACAGTGCTTTATAGTATCTATTATCCCTAAAATCTTCGAAAAGAAAGTCAGGGAATGCCCTACCTTACAACCAACCAATTTCAACACTACACAATTACCTAGGTATAAGGAGAGGGAATACCCAGTCATGCACGTCGAACAAGTATCTAAAAATATTGGAGAACATGGCCGACTTCAAAGCTTAGTTGAAACGTTTACAGGTCAAGCAGCTAGATGGTGGGATACCCATCAGACAAAACTATAGACCTGGACAACTGCTTCAACTTTATTTGTCGAGCGGTTTGGTGGAAAAAAGTTAACCCAGGAAGCTCAAATCCCTATCTTTATCCAAGGTCAAAACCCAGAAGAACATATCAAAACGTGTGAAAAGGAGTGGAGACTACTTGGACATAAGGATGAGAGAGCCTGTCCACATTTGTTCCCTTCAACCCTAGCCGACTTACCCAGTAAATGGTACAAGATGGAGGAAGCTAGAGGAGAAACCTTCTTCTGGCATGAGCTGAGGGAAAATTTTATTAAAGACTTCAAATTCATACCGCAAGATGAAAAACTGGTTGAGACAGAACAGCAACTCAAACAGTTTATTCAACCGACTGAAAAACAACCCTCCCAAGACCATCGACAAATCAAGGACTGTAACAGTATACAAACTACGTCGACATCCCAGTCGACCCGTCTACAAATGGAAAATGAACACACCGAAGGCAAAAGTTTCAGATGGAAATCTAACCATACGGAAACAACAAAACCTGTCCACTCAATCCTAAAAGTCGAAACCACCGACAAACCAGATCTTGACAGAATGACTGCAGTCGACTTCCCTGCCACATTCTCACAGTTCAAAGAAGGAAGTCGGCCAATCAATGAAGCTAAAGCCCCAGAGTGGCTAGATGCCAAAGTGAAAACTAAGGAGGTTGACATTTCAAATGACAACCGACCAAAAATAGCCAATATTGGTGACTACTGGAACGAACAACAGACCACCGAAATAGTGAGCTTACTTAGAGAATTCCAGGATGTCTTTGCAAGGGACTATAAAGACTTAAAAGGTCTCGTAAAAGAAATGGGTGAAATGAAAATCCATACTAAACCAGATATCCGACCTATCAAGAAAAGACCTTATAAACTAGCTCATAAGTATAAAGAAATAGTTAAAAAGGAAATCGACAACATGTTAGCAGCAGGGATCATTTACCTTATCGACCAGTCGGAATGGGCAAGTCCCATGGTCGTACAGCCCAAGAAACATGACCCGACCAGGTTAAGAATCTATGTCGACTTTCAGGAACTCAACAAAGTCACACTGACCGACCCATTCCCCACCTCGTATGCTGATGAAATCTTGAATGAAGTTTTCGGTCATGAATGTTATTCATTTACAGATGGATTCTCAGGATACAACCAAGTACCAATAGCAAAAGAAGACTAGAAGAAGACAACATTTGTGTGTGAATTTAGGTCCTTTGCTTATAGAGTTATGCCTTTCAGACTAAAGAATGCACCTGTAGTATTTTCCCACATTATTGTCAAGACTTTCCAAGAATACATATATAATACCATGGCAGTATATTTCGACGACTGGACAATCTACTCCACCATAAAATATCACTGCACGTGGCTCCGACTTATGTTGGAAAGATGTCGACAGATTCAAATTTCCCTCAATATTAAGAAATGTATCTTTATGACTCCCATAGGCATACTCTTAGGATATATTGTCTATAAGGAAGGAATCAAGGTTGACTTTGCCAAGATTAAGATTATTCTCGATTTGAAACCTCCAGTAAACCCCAAACAAGTCAGGGTATTACTTGGACATATAGGCTATTACAGGAAGTTTATCAGACACTATTCAGACATGACCTACCCTTTGGAAGATCTACTAAAAGAAGATTAAGAATTTAAGTGGACAGAGGAATTCCAGATCTCATTCGACAAACTGAAAAGAAAACTGGTCGAAGCCCCCATACTCAAATTCCCAAACTGGTCGACCAAATTTCATGTGCACATTGATGCATCAGGAATAGCAATCAAAGCAATCCTGACTCAACCAGGGGACGATGGGATGGATTACCCTATAGTGTACAGCAGTCGAAAACTAAATAAGGCTAAAAAGAACTACTCGACCACCGAGAGGGAAGCCCTAGGTATGGTGTTTGCCCTCCAAAAGTATCGACATTACCTCTTAGCCAACCCCTTTACATTTTACACCGACCATCAAGCTTTGAAGTACCTTGTCAATAAACCCCTTCATCATGGGAGAATTTGTCGATGGCTACTTCTTTTTCAAGAATTTGAGTTTGAAGTCGTTGTCCGACTAGGAAAGCTAAATGTCGGGCCCGACCATCTATCCCATATAGACACAGGGGAGGAACCAACTGGGGTCGATGATGACTTACCGGATGCACATTTATTTCGTAGAAGCAGTGCCAGAAGAACTCGAGGAAATATCTCAGTTCTGAGAGACGGGTCGGGCACCAGAAGGTCTGAACACCAAGAAAAAACAAATCTTAGCTATGAAGGCTACACCCTATAGCCTCATCAATGGATTTTGTACAAAATGGGGTTAGACGACATTCTCAAAAGATGTGTACTCGACCATGAGAGAGACCAAATCATGCATGAAGCACACTACAGACCTGCAGGAGGAAATTTCCAAGCAGACACAACTGCCAAGAAAATCCAACAGTCAGGATTATGGTGGCCGACTCTCCACAAAGATTGCAAAAACTTTGTTAGTCAATGTGACAGATGTCAACGACTTGGTCGACCACTGTCGACCACAGAAATGCCCTTGATATCTGTAAACCCTAGTCTCACATTTGAAATCTGGGCTATAAACTTCATAGGACCATTCCCTATCCCAGCCAGACGATCAGGTGCACGATATATTATCACTGCAGTAGAATATGTCACTAAATGGGCAGAAGCTGAACCTGTCAATACATTGTTGAGTGAGGTAGTCGCTAAGTTTATCTACGAAAACATCATCACTTGATTCGGATGCCCACTAACCTTGATCAGTGACCAAGGGTCCCACTTTATCAACAAAACTATCAAAAATTTGACCGACCAGTTTCACATCGACCACCAACGTAGTACAACATATCACCCTCAGTCAAATGGCGCGATTGAAGATTTCAATAAAACATTAACAAAAGGGTTAACCAAAATATGCAATACCGACAAAGACGACTGGGATGAGAAAATCCCTGCAGTTTTATGGGCATACAGGACAGCCTATAAATGGTCGACCGACCAAACCCCCTTTCGACTATTTTACGGACAAGAAGCAGTCGTCCCCCTCCATTTTCGACAGCAGACACCTATCGTAGCCCAAATACTACATGTCGATGTTGAACATGCCACAAAGGATCGAATATTTCAACTTAGTAAGCTAGAAGAACACGGACTCATGGCCATACAACACCAAGAGATTCAAAAACAAAAACCTGTCGGTCGGTGACCTTGCCTTACTTTATAATAGTCGAGTCAAAGGAAAACCCAAGAAACTTCACATAGAATGGATGGGACGTTACGTTGTCGAAGAAATACACCCCAATGGTTCAGTCCGACTAAATACATTGCAGGGCCTAGTATTTCGGAAGCTCGTTAATGGAGCCCGACTTAAACGTTACAAAAACTGAAAGAAAAAAAAAATCAAATAAGGACCTTAACTAACAACCAAAACCCATAAAAAGCTAAAAATTCCCAAAACAAAATTATACATTCAACACAACAAAATATGACAGGAACCCGCTACTTCGACAACCGACATCATCATCTTCGACCATCTTCATCGACCAATCCGGTCGACCATTTTCACCACCGACGCCGACCGACGACCTCAAAAGTCCCATCACGCATTGATGGCCTCGAGCATCGAACACCTTCCACCATTAAATCACACTCGAGTATTACAGTCGAACGGTCCAGTCTGCCATTAGTACGCTCATCCCTGCACGCAACCACGCCCGTGCCTATAAATACGGGACCGTCGCAGGTTCATTCACAACACCATTTACCCACAGAGCAACCACAACCTCAGTCGACCAAAGACCAAGAACCCTGTAACAACTTCGACCAATCCGATACAATGGCCCCCATTAAACTAACCCGAGCAGCGACCAAGGCAAAATATCTACAGGCTGAGGATACACCCTTGGTTCGCAGGCTGAAAAACATCAAGAACGCCAAAGTGCAGGAGGGCCAATGGCAGAAACTCTGGACTGAAATCCAAGAGTGGTCCTACGTTGACAAAAGAATGACCCAGGCCGCTGAAAAGATCCGAAAGAGCACCATCTTTAACTATCCCAACGCACCCCTGATGGCCAGCTTTAGTGGAACAAAAGAAGCTACTGTCAAGTTTATCATCAGTCATTATCACAACGGTCGGTTCTACTTCAATGAATCGATCGCCATTACTGGGGATGTCATCTCCAAACTTACTGGTCTGTCCAACTAGGGAAACCCTGTACCAATCGGCATCAAGGAAGGATTGGTCGAAGAGCTTACTGGCTGGCTGTCCGGGAAAAACTGCAAAGGGTTGATGATTGGGAAAATCACAACTCGTACGCCACAGATTGTGGCTAAAATCATAGCAATAACACTTACACTAGCAGGTCAAGGAAGCGACCTCAAGCTGGAGATGTTGGAGGCAGTCGACACAATTTCTACCGACGGACGCATCTACAGATGGGGAGACTATGTCGTCGACATGGTCAAAACTGTCTATGAGCGATGCCAGGAGATAGGGGGAATCATTAAGTTCCCCTCCCTTATTCTCTGGATAGTTATGTATCAAATCTGTCCAGAAGGCAGTTCAGTCTTCTGGGAGCCGACAAAGTTCGACATGAACAGGTTCAAACCCTTCCCCCAAAAAGGAACCCTGCATGAGCTAGCACAGAGCAAAGTCTTTTTGGAAAACTGGTTTCAGCAATTAAAGGTTCACATGACTAGGTGGAGGGTGCCTCAAAAAATCCGACGAAACCTACCTGCAAATTCTCACATCCAGCTGGAGATCGACCACACGTCGGTCTAGTACATGCAGGGCGAGGACCCCAAGGCCAAAGCCCTCGACTACTACCCGTCCATTGACCAAATCTTTCGGGAATTGACTCAACAGGTGAAGACCAAAATTCCAGTGCCCGAGGAAGCCAAACAGTTCGACCTCTCAGTAAAGGAGCCACTAACCGACCAGGAGAAAGAGGAAGACTACGAGCTAAACCTGTACATAAGTACATTTGTGTCGGAGGACACCCCAGTCGAGCCCACTGGTTGGGTACAAATCACCATCAAGCCTCTAACCAGAGTCGAACAACAACCGACATAACCACAACCACAACAATAGACCACACTCCTGGCTTTAGCAAGCGTCGTCCCAACTCAGGTATCGACAAGTGAAGTCGAGCCTGACAACCCCGAGTATGCCTTATCAAAAGGCATCATCAATAAATTGGCTGTTGAGATAGCTGCCACCAGAAGGAGACTTAAAGCTCAAAAATTCCAACAAGGCAAGGGTAAACGCAAGCTTCTCCTTGTTGACTCGTCCGACGATGAGGAGGAGCTAGTAGCCGCCGCCGTCGAAATTGTAGAGGATGTTGTCGCGAACAAAGTGTCAGTTGAAACTCAGTTTCAATGGTTTCTAGAAGCAGGTGCCCCGGAGGGTCGGCCAAAGAAAGCAAAAACGACACCGACTCCTGAAAGCGTTGTCGGCCTTGTGTCGACCCCCCCACCCCCATCACCGACACCAGTAGTCGAGGAGCCAGCACCAGTACAACAAGAGACAGGCTCTGATGACATATATCAAAGAGAAATTCCGAACACAATCAGAGCCAAGTTCGACAAGGATGCCGAACTTAAAGCTTTCTTTGAGACGTTGCCTGCACTATTTAAATCAGCTCAGAAAATTCAAATGACGGCTCCTCTCTACGCAAGTAAAAATATCTATGCACAAACCACGTCGACATTCGTTCGAGACACCCAATAAGGAGAGATAATTGGCGAAGTTCAGTCTGTAACGGATCAAATCAACCCCGACACCCAGAACAACCTACCCACTACACCCTCAGAAGCAGGTATCTCTTCCGATGGAAGCCCACAACACACTCCAACCAACCCATCTACCCCCGTTCATTCCCCCACCCCATCGCCACCACCACCCCCTCCACCACCATCGGATGCACAGCCAGACTTGTCACGACCACCTACATCTTCACAGCCGGAAGTGGTCATACCACCTCCCCAACAAGAAAAACCCTCGACTTCCATTCTGCCGACCACAGACCCAACCTCAACCGCTGCAGGCACACAGGAGAAAGTAACAGACACACAAAAGAAGAAGAAAGAACATCATTCACGAACATCCAGCCTACGGATCAGCCTAAGGGATGCAAGCTCATTGACCGACACAGAGGTCGGCCAACTACTCAAAACCTTGGCCAAAGAATCAAAGAAAAGGACAGTGAGAAAAGCTAACGAGCTCACAGAAAAAAATGCAGAAGAGGTCGAGTTTCTCGGCAAATGCAGGGCTCTCGCTCAGTCTATCGTCCCAGGTCCTATCGAAGTTGGCATAGATAGACCTCTTGAAAGGGAATATCAGCTTTTTGAGAGCATGGTGTCGACCATACAGGCACATCTCCAAGAGACTAAGGAAGAACAGAAGGAAGAGACTGCCCGACTACTCCTGGCCCAACACATTGCCTTTTCGGAAGCATACAAGTTTCTACAAGACCATATGGAAGAATCAGTTGTCACTGAGGAAGTCTTAAGAGACTGGCCTACTCACTATGGGCAGGTCTATCAGCAGAACCAACAGACGCGACAAGGCATTCAGGCTTTGGAGGGCTGGAAGATGACAGAGACAGCACTTAGGCAAACAATTGAAGAACAGATCGTGCTGGATACCAACAAACTGCAGAAGTTGGAACGGGAAGCACATCAATGGGTTCAACAAGCTCTTCCCAACTTAGAGAAAGTCGACATCATCTGCCCACAGATGAAACGACTCATCAATGCCGCAGAAGAGCAGAACCAGTTTTTGGGCCCCAACATGGAAAAAATCGCCGAAGTACCCATTTCAGAAAATATTTCGATCCTATCAAGTCTAACAACATTAACGATCGACATCCAAAAAGATCTGTAGAGTTGGACGGATTTTCAGCATCACCTTGCCATCACAGCTCTGGCCATTGTCGAGGTCTGCGTCCAGAGAATACCAACCATCTGTCTGCACAGTCCACCGCAGTACCATGTTGAATGATTTGGAAAAAACTTCATTTTTATATCTTCCTGTTTCTTCGGGATGAAGAAACGTTTTGTTCGTGGGGGAGATGTAGAAGGAGCAAGTCGACGAAGTCGACTTGAATGAAGACCGACTTAGTCGATCAGCCGACTAATTCGATGGGCCGACTAGTCGATCAGTCGACTAATTCGGTCGGCCGACTAAACTAGATGATTAGGTCGGCTAACTAACAGTCGTGTCGGTTCACCGAACCGACAGGTAGTTATTTTGTAACTGTCTGTAAATTGTATATATTAGGCTGTTGAGCCAAATGAGAACTCAGTTCAGTTCTCTGCTTTGTATGAACTCAATATAATAAAATAATTTGTTTCTCTCATCTGCTCTTGTCTCTTGTCTCTGATTTATAGTTATGTATGTTTTAGTATGTATTATTGGTAACTCTATGTGATATGTGAGATTACAACAAAATTCACAATTCAAATTTAACAATCCATTATGCATACCAACTATTTTCACAACCATGAGACTCTTCTCATAAAGTTTGGCTCTTTTATAGGGTAGATTCTGGTATTGGTTAGGGTCTTACCTCTCACTGCCATGCTCGGAATAATCTACCTGAAACCTGAGTTTCAATCAACCAAACACAATCTTGTGCAAGCCAATAGTGACTAGTAGTTGTCAGCAATTTCTTAAATCCGAAATTCACAGTTCAAATTTAACAACCTATTATGCATACCATATGGTAGATTCTGGCATTGGTCAGGGTCTTACCTCTCACTGCCATGCTCAGAATAGTCTACCTGAAACATGAGCTTCAATCAACCAAACACTTGGTTAGTCTGGATGCATATAACCTTTTCATTGCTACAACCATCACCGAAGCATTTTCAGAATTTATAAAATTCAAATACTTCCAGCTGTTAGTCACACCAATATATACCAAAACTCATTTACTTCATGCAATCATTATCATGCTAACATTGCAAGGTATAGTCATATCAATTCATGCAATTAAATGAAAGGTTTAGATACTCCTTACTTCACAAACGTATAATTCATACCACCTTGCTCTTCCATAGAGCATTTCTAGCAACCAATTGATCATGACTATCCTGCATTCATAACAACCTTTGAAATGGCTCCCGAATTGTCATCAATTCATCATTTCAGTCATTAGTCATTCATACTATCACATGCATTCATCTCAATGCATCACAACATTGCACCTACACTTACTTTCCTTGGGCTACTAAGCTCAATCAACATATACAGGAATGACACCTTTCTATATTCAAACATCCACATGGTATGAGGTCTCTTACCTTTACCACTCCATGGAATTTTTCATAAGCAAACTCTTACCTACATGGGTCATACTTACACCCTTGACATGACCAATTTGGTTGGTCCTTGCAGGAGATTGCAGCATTTGCTCACCAACCTTTGTTATGGACTTATTGCCTTATCCCTTTCTCCAGAGGGTTGCTGGTCATATTCCATCAGCATCAGCAACATATTCAACTAGGTCCATGTCGTCGTTGGTTTTTCCACTAATTCCAACATCAAAGAAATGATTACCATTAGTGGTTTATACAGAACATATAATTTCCAATACTCTTACCAACATGCAATATCCTATGCATGTAATACATATCCTCATGCATAAAACTCAGGAAAAATAACATAGTTAGCAAGACAGGTTTTTTAAGGAAACTTCCCTTTTCAAGTCTTTCATCCTGGCATGGAACTCCTTTTCCACCCAACAGCCGGTTTGACTTCATAGTCCTTGCTACCTCTGGGCATGCAATTGTCCAGATTTGTCCATTTGATAGCAGCAGCCATCATTAGCGCTTTGCTGCTCCATGCTCAGATTCTGGTGACTTACCCCTTGTTCCCTACTGGATAATATTTCCAACGCCTATCCACATGCTCCATTCCGACCCTGGGTGTGAAAACCACACCACTTCTAACAATGAAGACTTTTCACCAAATCTTTGCATTTTACACACAGCTGCATTTTGGTTGCCAACTTCAGCCACCTCACTTCCGTTGCACCATTCATATTTTATGAATTTTGGGTCTTACTAATTTGCCCAAAACATAGGATTCTCTTTTCACAAGAACGACTGCCTCAAGGGATGACGGGGGTCAAGGGGGCTTGCCCCCTTGTGGCTTCGGCCACTGCAGGGCGGGTCGAGGGCAGCACCCTCGTTTTTTTTTGTTTTTTTGTAAATCTTTGACTTTCACGCAATTTGGCGCATAAGATCGCTGCCACTTTATCGCTTTTCAGCCCTGAAAACTCACTGAAAAATAGCTGCAAACCCCACAGAAAAACAATCGAAATTTGCTAAGATATCCCACAAAAAAACTCAGAATTTTCCTCTACAGAATCGGCTCCCGAAACAAGCAACCGTTCTGCAAAATCGGCTCCTGAAACCACTAACCGTTCCGCAGAATCAATGACTGAATCACTTCCGCAGCCGCAACGGCGGAACATCAACCTCTATCTTCCTCCGATTGACAAACTAATTCTTTGACCGGCATCGGAAGTCTTTTCTCATCGGAAGTCTTGTGCCTTTGGCTTCTGCAACGGCGGAATTCCAAACACGAACTTCTTTCGACGACCGCTCTTTACTTAGAAAAAGCTTAAACTTTCGATGTCAAAGGTCTTTCTCGTTGGAAGACTTAGTGCTTTTCACTTCCGCAACGGCGGCACACGAACCACTTTCTCTTCCGATTGGTGAACTAATTTTTTTTTTACTGGCATCAGCGTCAGCAATCTTTCTCATCGAAAGACTTAGTGCTTTTCACTTCCGCAACGGCGGCACACGAACCACTTTCTCTTCCGATTTTCGGCTGCTGTTTACTTAGAAAAATTTTAAACTTTCTTGCAATGTCGGCGGTCTTTCCACATCAGAAGGCTAGTGCCTTTGGCTTCCGCAACGATGGCACACCAAACACTAACTTCTTCCGACGGTCAACGATTTCGAGCCCTTAACCTCCTCGACGGCGTCGGCGATCGGATGCGTAGTTGCTTCGCCATCCACAACAGTGGAAGTCCGTTCCACTAGATCTTCTGCTACATCAAAAGTCCACTTCGATAACTGTTCCGCAACGGCGGAAGTCCACTTCGCTAATTGTTCCGATGGGGAACACTTTAACAAATTTTATTTTCGGCTTCCTTCCAACTATTCCGTCGGGCATGCTTCCGCTATGGCGGAAGTCCTTCCACTAACCCTTCCACCACAGCAAAAGTCAATTCCGCTAACCCTTCCACCACAGCGGAAGTCAATTCTACTTAGGCTCCGACGAGCCGACCATTCCAACACTTAGAAGAAAATTTTGAGTTTTTCTATTGTCATCAAATTTCCTGATTGCTGTTAGGTAGAAGGCAATTCTGCTTCTGTCATTGCATCTTCTTGGCCCATAGAGGCCCATTGTTTCAACATGAGCTCTGATACCACTCTGTCACGTCCCCTACCCTCACACCGGCGAAGAGGACGCGACGAACACCAGTACAACACCTGGGCAAACAGCCCCATGAACATGGACAAGAATAAATGCTGATATTAAAAGCTTAAACATCATGCATAATAGGATGCATAAAACATCGTACAAGATGCATAATCCCTCAATCATTTAGCGGAAGCAAACAATTACATAAACCAGCATTCAACATGTTCATTCCGTTAAACCTTAATATAATTGCAGAGATGAAAGAATCAGTAGCACTTATCTTTTGATGAAGAATTCACACCGCAACCAGCTACGTCGCTGCAATGTTCCACCCAACCATAGGCCAGCGCGCTCATCAATCTCTCAGCAACGCTGCCACCCTCGAGCTGGGCATGATTCCTCTAGGAATAAGGGTTAATGTAGGCTTACACATAGCTGAGGGACACAATCAGCCAAACCAACACCACTGGGTTTATCAGGCCATCAGCAAACCGGCCAAGCCAGCACAGTCCAAAGACCAACCACTGCCTACTGCAGCAACACAATCCCTTCACAGCCCTGTGAAGAAGGAAAAGACAACTGGGGATAATCCCAAACAAACAATGAGCACAGCTCAAGCCCACGAGGCAACCCAGAGTTGTTCTTGGCCCTGGCATGACCAAAACAACTCAGCTGCTACACCCAAACCAGGGTACTTCAGCAACCCAATTTCATAATAAAAACGGTGGCAACAATCCACAGCCCACAGTGGATAAGAAACAAAACTCCCAACACAGCCATGGAAGACTCAGCCAACGGATGTGGAAATCAACACTCACAGACTCACAGTGAAAACAATGGCAGCTATACACAGTCCCAAAGCGGGGAAGAAGGAAACACACAGGCACAATCCGAAATGGAAGGACGGACTCTCAACAACACTCAGAAATCGTGGAAAGGACCACAGCAACCCAAATCGTGGGTGAAACCAACAGCAAACCCGAACGCGGGTTAAAACAGCAGCAAGACTGAAAACATGGATTAAAGCCACGGTCATTCACATACCAACAGAAATCGAGCCTCTTGAGGCCGTTTCACCTACTCGTTGTATGCACAACCAAGAAAACCCATGACTGGTGTGTGAGGAAGACGATCTAATCTCCGTCAGTGTGTCCCTTGTGAGCGTGAGCATCTCCCTTATGCACGCGGATGAATGGACTTCGGCTCTGCATGAGGAAGAACCGACCATGGAGAGAACGAACAGACCATCCTCTTGAAGGTTGGAAAACGTGGGAGAGAAAAGTGAATGCAGTCGTGGGTGGAGTGGGCGTGTGGGAAAGGGACTGACAGTCCTGCCACCCCACTCCCAAAAACAATAACTGCCTCAACTACCCAAAACAAGACATTGAAGAGGTTGACAAGGGAAGATGGAAAATCAACAAGGTGGCAACACATGGGTTTTTCCCCCATAGACCAAGGTTTGACATCCCCCACCCCTTATCCTTTTGGAATCATGCCCTTTTCATTCAACGTTGCACTGCCGTAGCTGGTTGTGGTTTATTTTAATTGATGTGCATGTTTACATGATGCCGAATTATAATGTGCCAAATAGGACGATATACCATCGGCAACTATCTCCATTGCCGAAACATACCCAACCAAATCTATGGTGGGGCCTTTGCCTTTAGCTCCTCACCACGATTAATTACAATATATACATCATGCAAGCGGGGTCAAAACCGGGACGTTACAATTTATAAAAGGAGCAAAGGTTTTGGGTTCAAATCCATAAGCAACACAATAAAGTTGCCACTAAAGGTAAAAAGGCACAAAGCATCAACACCTCATTATGGACCTTGTATTTAAATAGAAAGGAGGCCAATGAAAAAACAATGACTCCCATTGGTTGCTAAGAAGAAGCTCTTACTAAAAAAATTTGGTGGGTCAAAGACATCCATCGAGAGGTTCTCCTCCTCTCAGACACCACTTGGTTAGAAAGTAGCCTCTTAGTGACCACCATCGATGTTACGGAGAGAAACTTCCTATGGGTTGGGGTGTACCACAACAGACAGATAAACCGTAGAAACCAATCCTTTCCTATATGCAAGAGAAACAAAACATATAACACTAAGGGATCATAGGTTGTACCTTATTCCGAACGGTTGAAGCAGATCCTCGTTGAACTTTTTCCAATCCCGCTTGCTTTAGCAATTCACTCTCAACAACAATAAACAAAACAAGCATGCTATATAATATGGTGTTAGATCTACTCTAGCATATATATTCATCAATGTATAAACAATTAAATATATCCATGGATTCAATATTCATTCAATTGCACATTAAATGGACAAGAAAAGATATTTCTATTAATCAAATCATAGATTACATAAGTGACAACCTCTGTCGGCATGTTTGCGAACCAGAGAAACCGAATCCTCCACCTGGGCCCCCACCACCTCAATCCTCCATCTCTCGATAGCAAGCTCACAAGCAAAGGCAATCTTGGGAAGAACACAAAGTGCTCCAAAGGGATAAAGGGATGCAGAATCAAGTATAAGCAAGTTATGACAACAATGGACTATAATTTCCTTGTTGTTCAATTCCTCCCCTTCAATGTATCCAAGGGGTTCCTTATATAGCACTCCAAAGGGGTAATGGAGGATCAAATTCAAGCAATCATGAGGCATATGGAAGGCCAAGGGTCAAGTGGTTTAGACACACATCAAGGAAAACTCCAAAAATATTTGGATTTATGCACACATCCCGATGATTGCAGGTTTGAGGTCAATATCCGTGTATATACGCGAGAAAGGGATTAAAAGTCATGTACAGCAAATAACAAGTGTTTTTAGGGATGATATTGGAAACATCAAAGGTACAATATTGGTCCATGGGGTCCAAAGAGTCTTCAGAAGGACAGGGAAGGTCATAAATGTGTGATTAACCATGTGTGGTAAAATCAGCTGTAACAAATGCCCTCTAATGTGTGAGGTCAAAGGGGTAACATGATGGCTGAAATACATTATAAATCCATTCCAGAAGTGGAGTGATGAAGAACCAGGTGGAAGAACCAACCATCCATCAGTATAGTACAATAATCAATCTTTGCACATGACTGCAAATATATAGTAGGCCTAGATACATAAGAGTACAATGGCCATGAATAGGCATGATATACAAAATGTGACATGCGTGGTCATCGCCACGTACAATATATAATAGATCAGAATCTCCATGATGAAGATATACAAAGGATCAATATCTCCATAGAAGCTGAAAATATACAATGGATCAAGATCTCCATAATGGCTGAAGATATCTGACATACACTAGAATCAAGTCACGAGAGCTGAAATCTCATGAACACTGGCACGATCAAGGAGGTAGCATATGTGGAATGCCACCAATCTGGAAAGTCTTCTACACAAACCGCTATGAGTAAATATCCTACTATGTGAATAGAGGTGTCGAGGTCAAACATAGTAGTCCATCGTATGATTACCGGTCATTGATGTATACCGTTAATAGATGCGAGATCACCCACCGATAATGAAAATGGAAATCAAGGTACTAGAGTGCAATCTGACAAGTGCGAATAGATGTGTTGAGGTCGAAAACTTGAAAGAATCCATCGATCATGGGACATTGATGTATTCCCAAAACTGTTGATGGCGAGAGAACCTACCACTGATGGTTGTAAGTCTTGAGGCACTCAAATGACTCTAGACTCCTATCCCAGAATAAATGATCTGAAGTCAATGGGATGGAATCTGCTGGAAGGAGGTCATTAAGGCATCGCCCATCAACCAACACGAGGTACTCAGCAACATTGTATAATGTTGAAGGACTCGAACAAGATGTGCACTAACCAGTAATAGTACCAGGAATGGCCGACATGCAAAGTCAATACAATTAAGGAATGTCCGACTCAGGCTTCAACTTCCTTTGAACAAGAGCATAAAGGTGAATGGTGACTGAATGTAGGCAGCATATACTCGATATGAAAAACTGGGACATCTTTGCGACACATGAGGCATCAACAGAGGCTCCATAAGGACTGGAAGCTTAACTAGTCGGTGGAGATAAACTAAGAAAAATGAGTATAGCTCCTAAAGTCAAACTATTAACCCAACCAACGGATCTGATATACAGTGCTCTATTCGAAGGAAACACGACTTGACTGCTGCCAAAGATAACATCTTTTCCTGTCCATCTTTTTGGTTTTTTGGTTTTTTTGGACTTTTTTAGATATTTTGAAAAGCTTGAAAAAGAATAAAAGTGCTTTATAATTACAAATCTAGGAGGAGACGAGTGTTAGGAGTCAAACAAACTAGTTTTAGGTAGTGGAACATACCTATGCTCAATGCAAGGAAACATGTGCAGGATAACAACACTTAGGGGAATGTCCCCCCCCCCCCCCCCCCCCCGGCAAAAAATGGGGTGTACCACAACAAACGACCCTAAAGGAGAAATGTCAGCATGGGAACTAACTGCAAAACATGATCTAACTAGGGTACCCATGTATGGGAAAGCTCTACCATTCACAACATGTCACTTCTAATAGCAGTAAGAAAGTTCTGTGACAAGATAGAATGGGTTCGTACCTAAGGTTAAGATGAAATGGTCATAAGGTTATGCGAAGTGAAAATGGATATGCAACCTAACCTAAATGCCATTTTAGACATAATACTTGAAATAGGCATGAACAGGTCAAAGCCACAGTCAAACCACACTCAAAACGGGCTCCTACAACATCAAATTAGTTCAAACAGGCCAAAATGATTAGAAACAATAAAAAACTATAGAAAGTGGGTAAAAATTTCAAAAAAACTTCTATAAATAGTAAAAATTTAAAAATATTCATACCATTTGAATTTTTAACCCAACATAGTGCATTTGAGCTCAAAACTTCAGAAGTGAATTCCGGAAGCATCGTCTGGAGGAATCCCTCCCCGTTTGATCCAAGTAGATTCTCATGTTCCTCTCTTTCATTTGGATGCAAATTTTTAAATTTCCATGGCCAATTTAATTTTTTGAGCCATCCTAAATTGAGTGTTTCGGCCCACGCAGAAATCGAGCTTTTTTCCACGTATAGGGCTTGCCATACGCGGAAAATGCATTGAAACCCATGTACATACACAACTGTTTTGTAAACAGTTGCGTACAGGGCCATGAACAAGGATTTAATGGGCAAATACTGATCAAAAACTTGGTTTTTTTGTGCAGGATGGTACTAGAGTGGCGAGAGAGAGAACATGGTGATGTTGAGGAAGCTATTCAAGCTGATCTCATGGCCAAACAAGCATTACGAGCATGTGGCTTATAAAAGTTTTGGTGTCTTGGCAGCCTGACAGCAAAACCAAGACTACTCTAGCTGCTGGTAGACTATTGGGATCCAGAGTCTAAAGCATTTCAGATATTTGGGATATCGCTCAACATTGAGGTTGAGGACATATTTCATGATAGGTTTGTCCTGGCGAGGGGAGGTGGTGAACCTCCGATCCCGTGGGCCAGTAGGTGGGCTGACAATAGATGAGCACATAGCTGTGTACTACTTTCTGGATACAGAGATGGTTGTGAGTCAAATTTTGACAAACTTGATTCAGATTCTGGGGCTGAAAGCCATACTTTTGGCCTTAGGAAGGATTGCAGGTTTGGCTTCACTCCACCAAGCCTCACAGCCAATGATGTTCTATGCGGTAGAGTGTATGCACCCTACAGTATATGACTGGAGTACTATGCTGTTGAACAACATGAAACAACATCTTAGTGACTGTAAGATGGGCCGGGTGCAGAACTTTAGGTTTGGTAGCATACTGAGCACATTCTTCTTTGAGCGGGTGTCAGGGTTAAGCCCTAGGATAGACATTGCTCCACATGGAGTTCGGGATCCTTCTTAGAGGCGCTGGGCTAATGTCATGTGCAGACTGGGAGGTGGTAGGGTGGCTAACCACTACCCAACAGAGTTCTTTCCATTGTGGCGGAGACATCTGATCACCATAGATGACTATCCCTATGTAGGGATTGACTTCCACGGTGATCCAGACATGCCCCTACCTCCAAGAGCGGCTTATGGATACATAGGTAAAGAATCCCAAACCCACTTTTATTTTTTGAATTATAATTTTTTTTTTGTTTTTTGATATATGAAATCAAAAGACGTGTTTTTGGTGTGACGACACATAGTGACAATCTGTCATGTATATGCAGATGTAGGACCACGACGACTAGATGGTTTCCCTCGTCATCGACGGAGGGGAAGAAAGGATGAGATTATGGGTGCGGATGTGGAGCGGATGCTCCAAAGCATCCACTCAAACTTTGTTCGACTGATACACAGAGTACGCATGGCTCAAGTCGAGGACTTACCTGAGGCCATGCAGCGCCAGGTGGTTGGAGTACCACGAGCATGGGTTCGACTGTTTCGCCGGCTAGCTAGAGTTGTAGTGTGCTATCCTGATCAGCACCCTCCTCCTCCTCAGGCTTAGAGACCTGAGTGTACTCATTTTTGTATGACCATATATTTATATTTTGGTGGCTTGGAAGCCCCAATTTTGTATATGACACTTATGTATTATGACGTCACTTTTTGAATTTAATGAAAAACCTTTTATGATGATCGATTTTATTTTATTTACATGTGTGTAAAATGTGTTTTTGATATGTTTATGGTCTATGAAACAAATGCCAATCTAACACATAGTTAGCATATGAGTCAGCAACTTGATGAAAAATTCTTGGAACATGAATGTATGTTATACTCTCAAATTGTCGTTCTAGCAATCTAACCCGTAAGAATCTTTGTAATAATGTCGAATCCCTAATACGATACAAGCCATTAAGTTGTGAAACCACTAAATGTGAATCAATACGTACCTCAAGAGAATGAACACCATGTGAAATGGCATCACGCAATAACTCAATAATGACACTATATTCAGCAACATTGTTTGACGAAGGCTGTAAACATACGCCTTCTGAAGACAATACTTGACCCGTAGGAGTATAAATCACCCAAGCAGCCGAAGCTGAGTTTTGAGTGTGACAACTAGCACCATCAGCGAATCCTATGTAGACGGAAGACTCCATCGACATCTTCCATAACAAATGGAAGCTAATCAACAAACCCAATCACCATAAGAAATCCTAACTATGCAATGAAAAATTGTACAATAATATACAAAAATCAGCCCTGGCTAAATATCATGCATAGTATTTTTTGAGATAGAGCCCATTTCTAGGCTCCGCCAAGGCTTTCCCTTCATAATCAACCAACTCATAGGCGCCTTTCTCTAATACATGTTTAACCTCATAAGGACCATGCCACATGGGATTAAACTTTCCTTCCCCCAAGGGTTCCTTAGCTTGATCCCAAAAAAGAACCAAGTCACCTTCATTAAACATCCTAGGATGGACATACTTATCCTAGTGGACCTTAACGCGACGCTTGTTAACCTCTAGAGCCACTAAGGCATCTCGACGCTGCTCATCAAGCTACTCTAAATGGACCAAACGTTCTTCCAATGTGGAAGTGTCTGGTAAAAGCTCCACAACTAGCTTCAGAGAAGGGATTTCACATTCATTCGGTAATACAGACTCCACCCCGTGCACAAGATGATAGGGAGAAAAACTGGTGGAAGTCTTAACCGCAGTTCTATAGGCCCACAAAGCAGGATACAACATAATATGCCAATTATTCTTGCTTTGTGCGATGGTTCGTTGGAGAATAGACTTAAGTGACTTGTTCACTACTTCAACCTGTCCATTCGATTGAGGGTAATAAGAAGAGGAGTGCTCTTGCTTATACCCTAACTGGGAAGCCAACTCTTCCATCATTTTATTCTGAAAGTGCCTACCATGGTCAATGACAAGCTCTTTCAAAATGCCAAACCGGGTGATAATCTGGTTGAACATGAAATGCGTGGTTGTCTCACTGTTGGACTTAACTGTAGGCATAGCCTCTACCCATTTTGTGAAGTAATCGACAGCCACAATAATATGATGGTGCCCCCCAACCGAAGCTAGGTTGCAATCCATAAAATCAATCCCCCACTTAGTGAAGGGACCGGCGGTGACAATAGGATGCAATGGGGTAGGATGCGAGCGCATATTACATGCAAACACCTAGCAAGGGTGGCACTTCTTGACTGCATTAACACAATCCTTAAAGATAGACAACCAAAAATAGCCCGCTCTCAAGATTTTTTGGGTTGTAGAAAGCCTAGATAAATGACCACCACATGCCCCTCCATGGTAATCATTAAGCACGACCTCAGCCTCATCATGAGTTAAACAACAACGTAAAATGGAATCCACCCCATGGCGATACAAAGTATCATCCACTATAAGGTAGTTCTTTGCTACATGGCGTAGTCGTCATCGCTCATCCCGTGAGAGGTGAGAGGGGACCTTCAATGTCTACAAATACACAATGGTATCTCCGTACCAAGGGTTCATAGTTGAGATGAGGAGTATATGCTCATCAACAAAAGAATCCTCATAAACCTCCTCTTCCTCCAAATTTGGGAAATATGATATGAGCTCAGCAAAGATTAACGATTTCTTTGATTTCGCCAAAATGAATTCGAGATCAAACTCTTGCAAAATCACAATCCATTTATCATATTTTCCCCCAATCATCCTTCTAGTGAGGACAAATTGAAATGGATTGATGTGAGCTACGACCAAAGTTTGTCGAATGAGAATGTAATGTCTCAAACACTAAACCGCATGAACGGTAGCTAAGGCTAGCTTATCCACATGGGAATAGCGAAGTTGCGCATCATTAAGGTTTCGACTCAAATAATATATGACATGCTCATGGAGATCCTCATCCTCTTGAACCAATACCATACTAATTGTCTCTTGAGACGTGGCCACATAAATCAAGAAATCACGGCTATATTCTAGTGGACTAAGCATGGGGGCCGTTGCTAAGGCTTTCTTAAGAGCATCGAAAGACTCCTGGGGTCACTCATCCTAGTAAAACGAAGTGTCCTTCTTCAACAGACGCATGAAGCCTTTAGTTAAGTTGGAAAAATTGACCACGAACCTTCGTAAGAAGTTCTCCATACCTTATAAACATTGAAGATGTCGAATGTTATGTGGGGGAGACAATTGAAGTATTGCCTCAACCTTCAAGGGATTGAATCTAATACCCTCCTTAGACACGATGAATCCTAGTAAACGACCAACTGTCACGCAAAAGATGCACTTATGAGGGTGTAAACGAACTTGATAATGAAAACACCTTTTGAACACTAATCTCACGCACTCTCAAACAAGAGTGAGCAGCGAGATCATCCAAATATACTTCGATAACCGTTTTAAGCCTCGTGAAATATTAAGGTCATGGCCCGCTGAAATGTAGCTCTAGCATTTTTAAGGCCGAAGGGAATCTTCCAATAAGCAAAAGTACCCCAAGGACAAATAAATGCGGTCTTGTGTTGATCCTCGGGCTTAATTTGGATTTGATTATATTCAGAAAATCCATCCATAAAAGAAAATACCTCACTCCCTGCACACTCATCCAAAATTTGGTTGATAAATGGTGTAGGGAAGTTATCTTTAGGACAGGATCGATTTAAGACACGGAAATCAGTGCATATTTGGATCTCTCCCTGCTTCTTATCCACCGGAACGGGATTTGAAACCCACTCCATCAAAGGAATGGGATATATAAACCAGCTTTAAGTAGTTTCTCTATCTCAACTTTAATGGCGGGTGCTTTTCTAGGATTCACGGCACACAAACGTTGTTGAACCGGTTTTGCATCCGGATAGGTTTTGATTTCATGTTCGACAATATGAGGGTCTATACCTGGAATTTCTTCGTATGACCAAGCGAAAATATCATGAAATTCCTGAAACAGATCAGTATACTCTTTGATCTCATCATGGGAACAACCAGCCCCAATGTAGACATTCTCAATCTTACTAGGATCACGAGAAATATTGATAGGAATTGTTGGTGACAAGTTAGGCATGTTCCCTTCAGACATCTGACCAGGAGAGCTTAATGGGACCACGGGGCTACCAATTTTATCGCTAAGAATCTCCCTAAAGTCATCACACTCTAAATGATCAAGGTTGGGAAGGAAATACGATCTATGGTGCAACTCTTCCCAAGGTTGCTCAATTCTAGACATGGCCTCAATAATAGCTTCATCTAACAGAAAAATGTCATCAAGGTAGTCGTTAGAGTGTGATGACTCTACTGCCCATGCAGGAAGCACATACGGGTCCTCCTCCTCCATCCGCGAAGAGGAAGGACTAGGATCCACAACATGATCAAGATTCGCTTGATACGCCACCATTGTTGCAGGCAACGAAACATCAGTCTCGACAAGAACACTCGAAGTACTCGGTGAAGGAAGAATCCAAGGATCTCCCATATGAGTAGTGTGAAAAGATACCAAATTCAATAAGGATGAGGCCCCACCAAGAATAGACCCAATCATAAGGACGGGCACAGGACAACTAAAGGTTCCCATAAGAGAAGGATACATACCCACACCCACATTCTCAGTTGCCGACTGAGAATGATCGCTAATCGGGATGGAAGCTCTCGATGATGCATTAACAGTCGGATTATGGAATGACTTTCGATCAATAGTAATGATCTTCCCATTAAACAGAAATCAAACTACTCAAAATAGGGAAGAAGATACGGCTTGTATATTGTACATCCAATTCCTACCTAGCAAAAGATTGTAGTCAAGGGGCGCATCAACCACCTCAACCTCGATCGCGACAGTCTTCCCTCCCAAATGGACCTCTAGAGAAGGAAGTATACCATGCGGCCGAAACAACCTACTATCGAAAGTCGTCAACATGTTGGTAGATTGAGACAACGTGGGAGAACCTAAACCCTTCCAACAAGACAAAGACATCATGGAAGTGGCGGCTCCTTCATCAATAACAATACACATGATGGTGTTGTTGAGACACTCTACATGAATAAAAAGAGACACATAGTAAGGCAAGCAATTTTGTACTCCCATGGTTTCAAATTTGATAATGGAAGAAGAGCTATCATCACTGTTACGAAGAGAAATTCCTATGGCTTGGGGTACCACAACACACAGCTAGACTCCAGAAATCAATCTTTCCCAATATGCAATAGAAATAAACAATCTAACACTAAAGGATCGAACCTCGTACCTTATTCCGGACGGTTGAAGTAGATCCCCGTTGAGCTTTCCAATCTTCAGCTTGAATTGTTATAACACGTCCTCAACAACAAGTAAACAATACAAGCATACTATATTTCATGGTGTTAGATCTATTCTAGCATATATAACCAATAATGTAAAAGCATTTGACATATTCCAATGGATACCATATTCATTCAAATACACATTAATGGACAGGAAAAGATATTTCTATTAATCATAATCAGAGATTACAAGTGACAACCTCTGACAGCACGTCTGCGAACCGGAGAAACTGAATCCCCCACTTGGGCCTCCACCACCTCAATCCTCCATCACTTCGATAGCAAGCTTACTAGCAAAAGGCAAGCTTGGGAAGAACACAACAGTGCTCCAAGGGACAAAGGGATGCAGACTCAAGCATAAAGTTCTGGCAACAATGGACTATAGTTTTGTTACTCTCAATTCTCTCTTATGCTTTCAATGTACCAAGGGGTTCCTTATATAGCTTTTCAAAGGGATATTGAAAGGTCGAATCCGTGCGATCTCAAGGCATATGGAAGGCCAGGAGTCATATGAGTCGGATCCAAGTCAAGGAAAACTCCAAACTGTTTTGGACTATGCACACATCCCGATGTACACGACTATAGAGGGAATATCCGCGTATGTACGCGGTTATCGGGGAAAAAGCCGCGTATATCAATATTCTAATGTTTTTAGGGATGATCAAGGTAACATCAAAAGATACAAAGTGGTCCATAGGGGCTAATGAGTCTGCAGCGGGACAAGGGAAGGCCATACAATGTGTGATTCACCTAGTGTGGTGAAATCCGCTATAACAATCACTGACCCCAAGAGCAGACAACAAGGCCTTTCTCTGCGGAGGACAAGTCTGAAGCACTTCTAATGTAGAAATCGCACAATGAGTTTGGCCCAAATCCTCGAAAACTGATTAGTTCTGGGAAACTCGGGCATTAGGATTGTTCCCGGAGCGTTTCAATACTCCCTTAGGAATGCGAGGCGGAACTTTAGGTTTATCCCTATGTTTTTCAATTCGTAAAGGGCTCTCGGGTGGAGTAGGTTCTTTCCTAAGGTCAAGTTGTGACGAACCATAATCTTTCGAATGTGTCACAACTTTGGTAGCTCTCACCATGTTGATGCAACCATGACCAGGAGCGACCTTCGGCAAGTTTTTATTTCCACCAAACGCACAACCAGGATCAACGGTCCTCAAGTTCATATTTTGATTATTAGGAAAAGGATTAGTAAACACGCCTGGGCCCTGTGCTATGAACTTCGAGGCGTCCTCCATACGAGGGCATAAGTGAGTGAGGTGATCGTCCTTACACAAATTACAAGGAAACTTCACCTTACATTTAGGATGCTTGTCACCCCAACATTATTCATGTTCTTGTCATTATTATTACCATTTTCATTTTTATTCCCACCCTTGCGATTATTTTTTTCTTTCTTTTTATTCCTTCTAGGCCGTCGGTTGCCTTTTGGGTTCAACGTTTGCACATAGAGTACACTCGCCGATTGGGTAGGTTGAGATGAAGCCGTAGCTTGTCCCGATGTAGGCTGGTCAATCGATAATTGGCTCACTTATTTTGTAACCAAGTCTGCAGGTTTGGTACTTGTGGAGCCAACAATACCATCGGCATGTGGTCCAGGTTTGATTTTGGGGTTGAAATAGAATCTTGGAGCATTTAGAATAATCTCATACAAGAGTCCAGATTGAGCATAGATAAAATCCAACTCTTGAGCCCTAAAGATATCTTGGTCCTTATTTTGAACTCCAGATGTAGAAACATCCTTCACAATGTAAGGTAATAATGAGTTGAGGAACCATTCTAAAAGAAACTCTAGTGGTATAAAGGATTTAATTAACCATTTCCGTCTATGCCACTCTTGAATATGATCCAAAACATGCATAGCTTTGTCTTGCCAAAAGGTCGACAAGAGTTCGGTACCAACGTCGTAACATACGGGTAGCTAGAAATGATTAAGAAAAGTCATGGAAATGTCATCAAACGTAGTATAACCCCCCCCCCAGGTAACTCTATGTACCATTTCGCTGCAGGACCCATGAGGGTGCGTTGAAATAGCCTCAAACGGATAGAATTGTCGTGTAAGGAATTGGAAGAGCACCAAAGGTGGAAAGTGGTGACATGCTCACCAGGATATTCACCAGTCTTACCTTCGAACTTGGGAATGTCCAAAGGAAGCTTGGTAGGGACTGTCGTCCATGCCGGATCATGAGCAACAGGATCATTCATCAATCTCGACAAATTAGGTAAGTTCAATGTCGCAAGGAAAGGGAGCCTAGGTTGAGTCGGTCGATGCCACACTCCGTGGTAGTACTAATTCATATAAGGTTGATTGTTATATGCACCATGTCCTTGTCCAGTGGGATAATAACCTCCTCCCATATGACCCATGGCGGGTTGCATGGAAGCATTGTGATACGGAGTACCTTGATTATGAGGCACGACAAAGCCATAGTTAGAAGAGCAAGCGGTTTGTTGATACCCATACCCATACGGTTGATAGTTTTGTCCATGTTGCGATCCATAAGACTATCCATGGGAAGCTCCATAAGGTTTTCCATGGGATGTTCCATGAGATGGTCCATAGTTAGGTATATGGGGAGCTCCATGAGCTGGACCATGAGATGATCCAAAAACAGGTACAGGGCCTATCGACACAACAGGAGGCACTTGGATTTGTGATACTATAGTGTTAGTAGTCGCATGACAAACATGGCTAGTAGCGGTATTCCGACCCGAAGGCCCACACGAACTAGGGGGAGGATGGGTCGTTACAAAAGCATTCGAAGGAATGGGATTCAAACACGATGGGACATGTGAAGAAATGTAAGTGGTGTTCCCAATTTTCACATGTCTTGGTCCTGGTATCCAAATAGGGTTACTAACATTAGGCCTAGGATGAGCATGTGAAGATGCCTCCACCACAGGGATGGAAGGTGCAATGTGAATAGTGCCCCCAAACCTCTCCATATGGAAAGGAATGGGAGTGCCCCTAGGCGTAGTGCCAGGGTCAACTTTTGACTCGGCATGATATGCCGGATCAGACTCGAGGATATTAGGAAGGCCATGTCTAACATAACTAGTGCTTGTGGGTTCATAATGAGTCTCGTCGCCCAGAAACCAATACCGGTGACTTGTAAATGAGGGATCATAACCAGATCGTGAAGGTTGTTCATGTGGTGGATCATATGTGCTAGTAGGATCACCCTCCCCGACTTCGTGAGGTGGGGAGGACATCTCTGGAATCTCATCCTCATGATCTCCCATGGTGTGTGAATCAAAGTGAGAAGTAGTCCGCTCAGGCTATCTCTCTCTCTCTTCCAAAGGAGGAGGAGATGTGGAAGGCAAAAGTCCTGTTAAATGACGAGAACGGCGAGGTACTGTGCCTAAATCCACACCGACTCAATAAAAATAAGAGACGCAATCTAATTACGCAACCCTTGGAAAACTAGTGTGCACAGAGCATACACCTAAGAAATGTAAAGCCAAATCACAAGAAAACCAAGGGTAGGATATGTGAGCTCCCGAATGAAGCAGGTATGTCTTTCCTAGGATAGGCTTGAGACTCCCATACACAACAAGTGGAGGTTCGTAACCAATTATAGTGGCCCTCAGCTTCAACACATATAGCGACTGTGATGTTCGACCCCTACCTGGCCAGGACACCTACAAAATAACCTCTGCAAATACCCCCTCGATAACCTAGCTAAGGAAACTAAGACCACCTCAATATAACCAATTCTTAAGCGGGCAATCACAGGCAGGATTGACCATACGGGCAGGGTAACAAAGCCCGAAGCCTGAAAGCACAACTGGTACCCCAGGGTTGCACCAGCCAATTATACCTCAAAGGCCCCCAAATAGGAATACAATCCTGGAAATATCTCCAGTGCTATCAATCGCAGTCAGGGGTCATCCCAATCATAATTGCTCACAATTCCTTGTGCTTAACTCCCATGTAAGAGGAGGATCCTGAGAAACACTAATTATACAAAGGGTTTCACACTCTCACCTGGACAGACACCTAATTGTTTTGTTCAGTGGTCTTGGAGAATTAACTTACAATGAACTATTCCAAGACCCTAAAACCTAATCTTGTTGATGCACCCTAGAAAAGAAAAGAGTGTAATTCATTTTATTAAGCTTTGATTTTAGTTGGTTGTTATACTCAAAAGGTAATGGTTGTGCAACTTATGGTGTTATGACACAACATTAAGCAAAATGCACACCTAACAATTAATGCAAATGCACTATGTAGAATGAAAAACAGGGTATGCTACTATATGAAGTGCAAAATTTTTCCTTCAAATGTAAATGCATTCATTCTTATATGAAAATATGACTAAGATTCACCAAGCAAACCTAATGCAAGTACCATGCTGATGCAAAATGCAAGCAATACAAAACTATGCAAAAAGCAAAATATTTTTGTATTTTTGAATTAAATGAGATATGAAAGCAAAAAAATGACTCTACAACCCTCAGATCTGCAACCACTCATAAATAGCAGCCAAGCAAAGCCTCAAGGTAAAAGAGACCTAATGCACTAATCTCAAAACAAAAAAGTAGGAAATAAATGACAATAACATTTTAAAAAATCAAACTAAACGAAGGCTCTGGTCAGAAACAGGGGTGTATATAGATTCCAGAAGCATCCAAGAAGACTTAGCGACCATCCAAACTCACCCAGCAACACTTAATCCTCCCAATAAAGCAAACAATCAAGGCATACACGATTGTTCTCAGTAAACCTGTGTATAGACACAGCTATTCTAGGAAAACTCGCCAGTATACGTGACTGTGAAAGCTAAACCCGCATATAGGAAGAAAAAGAGAAGAAAATAAGGAAAACAAATAGGCTGAGACAAAATTTACTCCTTCGGGACACTACTGGGAAAACATGCCCCCAGACCTGACACAGAAACAGAGAAATCAAGGCAATTCAAGTACACTAATTACCGAAAACCCCCCAAAGAGAAACAACTAGGAACCTCCTCGGTATGGTCGCCAATTCTGTTACTAAGAGAAACCTCCTATGGCTTGGGGTGTACCACAATAGACAGATAAACTGTAGAAACCAATCATTTCCTATATTCAAGAGAAACCAAACATCTAACACTAAGGGATCATAGGTCGTACCTTATTTCAGACGGTTGAAGCAAATCCCCATTGAGCTTTTTCCAATCCTGCTTGCTTTAGAAATTCACTCTCAACAACAGTAAACAAGACAAGCATGCTATATAATATGGTGTTAGATCTACTCTAGCATATATATTCATCAATGTATAAACAATTAAATATATCCATGGATTCAATATTCATTCAATTGCACATTAAATGGACAAAAAAAGATATTTCTATTAATCAAATCAGAGATTACACAAGTGAAAACCTCTGTCAGCATGTCTACTAACCAGAGAAACTGAGTCCTCCACCTGGGCCTCCACCACCTCAATCCTCCATCTCTCGATAGCAAGCTTGGGAAGAACACAAAGTGCTCCAAAGGGATAAAGGGATGCAGACTCAAGTATAAGCAAGCTACGACAACAATGGACTATAGTTTCCTTGCTCTTGAATTCCTCCCCTTCAATGCATCCAAGGGGTTCCTTATATAGCACTCCAAATGGATAATGGAGGGTCAAATCCGAGCGATCTCGAGGCATATGGAAGGCCAAAAGTCAAGTGGTTCAGACACACATCAAGGAAAACTCCAAAAATATTTGGACTTATGTACACATCCTGATGTATGCAGGTTTGAGGTCAATATCCGCGTATATACGCGAGAAAGGGATTAAAAGTCGCATACAACAAATAACAGGGGTTTTTAGGGATGATCTTGGAAACATCAAAGGTACAATATTGGTCCATGGGGTCCAAAGAGTCTTCAGTGGGATAGGGAATGCCACAAATGTGTGATTAACCATGTGTGGTAAAATCAGCTGTAACAATCAACTTTATCTCAAGTGGAACCATCTTCTAGAACCAAAAGAAGCAGTGGTGCATGAAACGAAAGTGGAAAAAATAGTAAATAACTATGTTCGGATAAAATTATGACATGAATTCCTAATTTTGCAGGATTAAGGAAGAGTGGTGGCCCCAAAACAAGAATCAAGCCTTAAGTAAGAAGGGATCAATTAGTTGAGGCAATAAGAAAATGCAGGGCTCTCATTGGTTTCCATGTGATGCATTTCTAACCTAATTTTGGGCTCATTCCCCCTCTTGTCTATAAGAGACACATTTTTCTCATTTACACTAAAGGTTCAAAAGAGGATCAAATCAACAACAAAAAGGGAAAAAGAGAAGAAAGAGGTCATCATAAACTTAATTTTTTCCTAGAGTATCACTATTTTTTCTCTTCTTTCATCCTCTTTCTCTCTGTAAGGATTATCTTAGCAATAGTTATTGTAAACGATCTAAGGAGACCCATGACGGTGATGTTATATTCCCAACCCCTTGTGCAATTATTGTATAAATGAATGGATGTTTAAACCTTTGATTTTATAGTCCATGACACTGGAGTTTTTATTTTACAAATGAATGTTTGAGTTTATTATTTAATCATGATCGAACCACATTTCCATTGGTGAAGTAATAAATCTAAAGCAACTTATGTTGGTTTCTGTATCATTTTTTGTCCCACGTGGTGTTGAAAAAACCAATGGAAATATGATTTCCTTTGACCATTTGGTTTTATGTCTAATAAATATGTGTTAGGAAAGTAGTATAGCGTCCTTTTGAACATGTCACTCCTATGGTCAAAACGTATTAAATCGACTTGGTGTTTGGCTTCTTGGTCATCCTAGAAAATCATAACTCAACACCATTTTTATTTTGTTTAAAATAGATTGCATAGGCAACACCGCACATCATCAAGAACTTGTAATATATCCAATTGAAACTTAAACATATTCTAGTATGACATGCTAGAATGACAACTTTAGGACAATTGAGGGTATTGCTTTTGGCCTCAACACTAACTAAAAGGCTTGTTGCGTTGAAGAGGTGAATTCTACAACCCAATAGGGGAGAGCTATATAACTCTTTCCGTGCTTATCCTAGAGCTGACACGTGTCTTTTATAAAAAATAATAAATATTATTAAAAATAACTTGTGGACTTAAATTAAATTTAAATTATTTAGAATTGCATATATATATAAAACAACATAAATTAGATAAACTAAAACCATAAAAATTAGATTACACATTTTCACTCTAAAAAATGGTTTGCACCTTCAACTATTTGATGTGCTTGGTAGGTCCCCTTTTAGATGGATCTATGCTAGTAGTGACACAAGAAGGTGCTCTTGAGTACTTTCAGCAGACATCGAGATCCCAAGTGAGAGTTAGGGGAACATTATCAAGGACAACAAATTCTATTATTATTTGAGATTAAAATTAATTTACTAGAGAAAATTCTTGCATAGAAATATTGCTATCCAAATCAAAGAAAAAAATATTTGGTACATTTATTGAAGAGTGTGATTTAGGGTTGATAGAAATCCTTATCTACCCAAGTGTTTCCTTTAGTAGAAGGATTTAGTGGTAGACTTATTACACAAAATTATGTTTGTGATCTGGTAAGATCACAAAAAGTGCAAACTAGAGAGTATATTTGAAATCATGAGCAAATTTGAAAGTAAGCTAAACTCTAGAGGACTTGTGGATTTTTTTGTCGAAATTATTGAACTTTTTTTTTTCAGTCGAAAAAACCATTCCTTGGTATTCATTGAATCAAAGGAACCTTTTACATCTTCAGTTATAACAGAAATGTCCCAAGGGATAGCACAAAATATAACAGGTGATATTCACCAATATAACAAACATACGTCCAAAACAAAACAGAAAACCGCAGAAATACAGGGGTACCCAAAGCACCTGGGAATCACTACAATAAATCCCTCTCATAAGAGAGTTGTATGAATCAGTCATCTATGTCCCTAGAGAAAATAACAAGAGCCCAGAAATCTGATCCAAGCAAAGAAGGTGACTCTTGTATCCTGTAGTAGCTTGCTCAACAATACCTGATAGTAGCTCAATGAATCATGAGAGATAAATTGTAATAGAATGAGCATATTCTAAAAAATTTGTGATGAATCAACCCCAATAATCTCATTTCCAAATGATTCAGTAAGTAAGAGATGGCCCGGAGCCAAGTGCAATCCTTCCTTGGATAAGATATCTGCCCTCTTGTTATGTTCCCTATAGACATGACTGAAATCCACCCAAGTAAATGAGGACATGAGAATTCTGGTGTTGAAGCACCAAGCCTCAAGATTCACCATGTCCAGGGTAGATTCCTTTTTTGCCCAGTTTATAATCACAGAGGAGTCACCAAAGATATGTAGGTAAGGCAACCCAATATCCTTGGCGACCCGTAGTGATGCCCAGAGTGTTAAGAGTTCTGCTCTAGTATTAGTGCAGTTGCCACATCCAAGTTTGCAAGCAAGAAGGTGATGTTCATTCAGCCAAATACAAAAGCCCACTCCACCTATGTTATTTGCAGCTGCTCTTGTTATGTTCCCTATAGACATGACTGAAATCCACCCAAGTAAATGAGGACATGAGAATTCTGGTGTTGAAGCACCAAGCCTCAAGATTCACCATGTCCAGGGTAGATTCCTTTTTTGCCCAGTTTATAATCACAGAGGAGTCGCCAAAGATATGTAGGTAAAACAACCCAATATCCTTGGCGACCTGTAGTGATGCCCAGAGTGCTAAGAGTTCTGCTCTAGTATTAGTGCAGCTGCCACATCCAAGTTTGCAAGCAAGAAGGTGATGTTCATTCAGCCAAATACAAAAGCCCGCTCCACCTATGTTATTCGCAGCTGCTCCATCAAAAAAGATCATAGGAAACACAAAAGTAGGAGACTTTCCAATATTCCTAATTTTAGGCATGTGCTTCAGAAGAGGCTTAAAGGTATTTACCTCCTGAAAAATAATATGTAACAGGCTAGTCATAATAGGTTTCTGATCATCAAAACATAATCGGTTCCTGGCCTTCCAAATATTCCATAGAAAGAAAAGGGGCAGACACAATAAAGAACCCTTATTTGATACCCAAATAGAGAGATTTTCCAAAAAGGTAGGTGCATTCCATAGTATGTTTGCATCAAATGTACTGTTGATCCCACATATCACCTCCTTTAGAAAATGATAGCTAACAAATAGGTGATCAACTGATTCAGCTTTCTCTTTACAGAGACAGCACCTATGAGGTCCGATCATTCCTTTCTTGCTTAAAATGTCCCAAGTATTAATTTTCTTTTTGCAAGTGAGCCACACAAAACACTTAATCTTAAGGGGAATATTAAAGTACCAAATCTTCATCATAATATCATTTTCCAAAGCAGTTTTGTGATTTGAGACAATAAATTCATATGCTTTCTTTGCTGTCACCTTACCCATCTGCTCATCAAACATCCATAACAGCCTGTCATCAGTATGTCCAATCCTAATACTCCCATGTGACAGACCTTTTACATAGGTAGACCACTGAGTAGCCCATTCACCCCCCAATAGCAGGTCAGAGGCAGAGTACCAATCCAATCTTCAAGTGGTTTGTTCTTTAAGTATTTATGGACAATAATCCTGCTCCAGATCCCAGCACCAATAAGTAGTTGCCACATACTCTTAAGTCTCAGAGAAATACCGAACCATTCAAGATTCTTGATATCCCAACCACCGAATTCAATAGGTAAGGGAAGAGTTCCTAGTTTACCAAATGAGAAATCTGAAATTATTGAACTTAAAGTTTTGGGTCCTTAAAATTGTATAATCAAAATGTCCTATCAATCATCAACATTGCAATTTCAACAATTTTTGGCCACGAATCCAATCTTCAAGTGGTCTGTGCTTTAAGTATTTATGGACAATAATCCTGCTTCAGATCCCAGTACTAGTAAGTAGTTGCCACATACTCTTAAGTCTCAAAGAAATACCGTACCATTCAAGATTCTTGATATCCCAACCACCGAATTCAATAAGGAAAGAGTTACCAGTTTACCAAATGAGAAATCTGAAATTATTAAACTTAAAGTTTTGGGTCCTTAAAATTGTATAATCAAAATGTCCAATCATCAACATTGCAATTTCAACAATTTCCTATCACTAAATTCAAACAGAAACTAAAAATAAATAAAAAATCACACATTATCTAAAATTTAGCTAACCCCCAACATTTGAATTTGTGTACTAGTGATAGTACTACATTACGATCCATGCTTTGCGCCATGTGAATGAGTACTTCCATTCCAACCCTTGGCGTTTCGTACTCCACGACATTGTGAATTTTATCACCGCTGGTCCGCCTCTTGTATATATTTTTCAGCGATCTCCTCTTCAGTAGTACTACCTGTACTACTACTACTGCGACATTTCTCTCATTCTTATTTATCTTTGTCGATCTGATTTCTATAAATTGCATTGATCCGCATCTATTTTCCATCTTCGACACAGCGGAGGCTCGGCCGGGGTCACCATGGAACACATTCCATTCACAGAGTCGTGAATTCTTCTTGACGCAGATGAGAATGTGGACGTGTTCCCAGGTCGCCCCAGTCGGAACTTTTGCTGTTCATGATTTTCTCTGCGCATCCTTCCCAGCTCACTTTTCCAGATAAAAACTTCTTATTTGTAGATATATTGGATCTCAGGTTTTCTATATTTAAACGTTTTGTCTGTTGATATGGATCCTGAATCCTGATAAATCATTGCAGTACTGCAACAAAGGAATACTGATTTATGGTTTTCTCTTTTAGTTTCAATTTGTTTGGTATTCACATATGATCCCGTCTCTTCTTTGATATGGATCCTGAATCCTGATAGAGCATTGCAGTTGTGCAACAAAGGAATACTGATTTATGGTTTTCTTTTTAGTTTCAATTTGTTTGGTATTCACATCTGATCCCATCTCTTCTTTGATATGGATCATGAATCCTGATAGAGCATTGCAGTTGTGCAACAAAGGAATATCGATTTATGGTTTTCTCTTTTTGTTTCAATTTGTTTGGTATTCACATATGATCCCGTCTCTTCTTTGATAACAGTCTTCTGTGTCTCCGATTTTCAGGAGAGCCCAAGATGCCTATCGGCGACTGCTGTTTTTGTGACTAGCAACCGTCAGGGCAGAGATGAGATGAGGGCTTTGGGGTGAGTTACTTGGGAGAGATCTTTCAAAAATTCAGGCATATTAAGGATTGGTGTGGCCTAAGGGTTGGTGTGGTTTAGACTTAAGGCCATTCTACAGTGAAAATGCATTCACAAACTTTGTGGTATTTATGATATATAAAAAATTTCTTGTATTCATTAAAGTATGTGTTTCTATAAAAATTTTGAATGTAGAAAAAAATATTAAATTTTGGAATCTATTTTTTATTGTCATTTAATATATTTAAGAGTAAGATGGAACCATCTATGTTAGTTTAGAGCAATGGTTGCAGTGAAACAATATGCTATCACACAAATGCTCCAACCACCACCATAAGAGAGGTGTAAGGACCTACATTTGTCACCAAGTTCTTAAACAAAATATGAGGGAAAAGGGAAAAGGTTACTAAGTTATCACATTTTCTTTAATACTTTTTTTAGCGGTGATTATTTTTACATGGTACTTTGATTAAGATTGAAATATCTCTTTTACAACTAACAAAAAGATAAGGATGCAATGCCATGATTAGATTAAAGCAGTGCATTACCATACAAGGGATTAGCCACCATCATCAAAGGGAGTAGAGTAAGAAGGGAGTGGTATCACTACTCATTTTATGAATTTAATTGAAAATTGAGGAACAATGGTTAAAGGAGAGAGGTCACCACTAAGTTTTAATTATTAAAATATGAATTAAATGTTCACTTAGGTTTTTGATTGGTTTTATATAGTCTTGGAGGTTCACTATGTGAATCTATGTGAACCTATGACACCCTAAGGAGATTAAATAATACCCTGATTTCAATTGATATTAAGGAATGCCTCCTAATCTCCTTTTGTTCGACCACTTCTCGATAAACCTTTACGATTTAAAAAACCCCTATCTACATTAGATATCATAGGTTTCCATTTTTTCCATGACATTCTTAAAACCGCTTTTTACTTTTACCCCGATTATGGTGACATAGCACGAATCCTTTAAATATATAAAACTACTTATAGGGTGAAATATGAGAGCTTAGTGAGAGAAAATATTTGAAGATGACGAACAACCCCCTAAACACAAGTTGACTTCGTACAGAGTCACTCCAATTTTCTTCACACCATATTCACTCACAAATGATACATATTGAAACAACACTCTTACTCCAAACACAACTAGATTCACATTGGCTTCACACAAATCATACTTGTTCAAACACTGATCTAACTTCACACACAATCAAACTTAGACTAACTTTAGACATAGAGTACATGTTCAAAATCCCACATACCCTATTCAACCCCCTATATACATAATTTTAAACCCCCTAAATATCTATATGTTCTTAATATGTTAAAATACCCATTAAAATACTGAGCAATATATTGATTCCATATTTTAAGAGTACTAAATCCCTCAACATGAATCACATGATATGATATTACATACTTAATGAACCCCATGCTTGAGGCGCTTATGTAGAGTACCTATGGATTCTATGTTAGAGGCATTTTCCAATCTTTTCTTCCAAAATGGAAATAAATCACACTTTATGGAATAAACAAGGCACAAAACTTCATCATTAACGTTTCATTCCATTAAAACTCCATTTTTTTCTCTAATGGTGCATTTCAAAGGAAAAATGTGATAAAATAAGAACTTTATATTCATTCATTAGAGGAAATTTCAACTCAAAATGGGCCCTTTAACTTTAACTCAAATTCCATGTCATCATGTGTTAGCCAATGAAATTGCTTTAAATTTGAAATGCTGTATAGGTCTTAAACACTTTTTTAATATAAATTTGGGGATAGGTATCATAAAAAAAACTATTTTTTTTGTTTGTATTTTCGACATATCTCCTCGTGTTTTTACTCAAATTTCGATTGAGAGAGCTCATTGGATGCAGATTTAAATTTCGCATCCAACAAGTACACACTCTGCATACTTTCGACGGACCCTGCTACCCCAAAAACAAGAAATACCTGAAAAAAAACGTGATGATGACATTTTTTCAGGTATTTCTTGTTTTTGGGGTAGCGAGGTCCGTCAAAAGTATGCCGAGTGGGTACTCGTTGGATGCGGAATTTAATTCCGCATCCAACGAGCTCTCCTAATCGAAATTTGAGTAAAAGAACGGGGAGATATGTCGAAAATAGAAACAAAAAAGTAATTTTTTTTCTTCCTCCAAAATTAATAAATATTATTTTATTATTTTATTAATTTTTTTTAGGGAGCCCATTTTGAGTTGAAATTTCCTCTAATGTGGTTGAATAGATAATTTGCAGATATAGCAAATGCAACCTAAACAAAAATGCATGTTTGGATAAAAATATTTACAATTACAAGGGCCAATTTCCACTGCCACCCCATGTTTTATGTTGTTTTTATTTTTAATGTCATTGAGGCACTCATTATCCAAGCAATTGCTACACCCTTGTTCATAATCTCCAATATCAATACCTCTAGGAATCTCCAATATCAACACTAAGTTGTAGGTCAACCAAATCACCATTATTAACATGTCTAATTTTTATGTTGGTAACTATTTAATTAAGTATACCCACTTGTTCATGATTTGAAAGGTCCTCATGTTTCCTTTCTACTTCATTGTAAATATTTCTACATGAACTCCCTCTTTTTCATTTGTTGTTAAGAAAGCGCCTAAAACAATAATTCAACATTCTATTTTTTTCCCCCATCAATGTCAAATATGAATGAGGTATGAGACACTCTCCATATTAGGATATACAATGCTCTTAATAACTTGTATGTGCATCCCTTTGTTTTCCTAACTCATTATTAACTAGAAAAGTCAGTGCATCTTTAATTATCGGATAGTGCTTGCACCCTCTACAAGGTTAGCTCCTGGAACATGAATATTCACATTCTCTAGCAATGTTTGAATATTTTGTGATGCCATCAAATTTGGATTTGGGGCTCATTTCGGGCACCAAATGAGCATTGGTGTGGTTATAAACTATCAACATAGTGACCTCAAACAATTTGTATTGTTTGCGGTAAATTGAAGGATGTGCATCCTTATCGTATTCTAAAAAAGAAGAGGCGGACAAATACCCTAGAGAAATTTTCTCATAGCTCTACCAATGCCCTATATTGAAACCAATGGCATATGCTTCCTTATACTTAGGAGTAAAATTTTGCATTTTCCCTTTGTTTTCCTAACTCATAATCAACCAAAAAATTCAATGCATCTTTAATTGTCAGATGGTTCTTGCACCCTTTACAAGGCTAGTTCTTGTAACATGAATATTCACGTTTTCTAGCAATGTTTGAATATTTTGTGATGCCATCAACTTCGGGTTTTGGGCTCATTTGAGGCACCAAATGAGCATTGTTGTGGTTATAACTTATCAACATACTGACCTCAAACAAATTGCATTGCTTGTTGTAAATTGAAGGATGAGCATCCTTATAGTATTCTAAAAAAGAAGAGGTGGACAGATACCCTCGAGAAGTTTTGCAACTTAAGGGTCTCTTTAATTCTATGATTCCCAATATGCATTTCCCTTCTTGAACTAAGAATCGTTCCCTCACAAATCCCACATTGCAATCGTAGTCCTACAAACACCACCATAATTTGATAAAACTATTCAATGTTTTTCCAATCAACAAAATAATCTGACAATGTTTTGGCTAGGGCCTTTATCAGGGTTTTAAGTATGGTCCATTTACACCATATGTTCCTTGATCATGGTACAAGTCACTTTGAGAGACTATGCCCATAATATATATACGTATAACATTGGCATGGGATTTTGAGTAATTTTAAATGAAATTGCCATTGTTGCCACTAGTTTTCTTAATGTCTCTAAATTAATGTTAGAAATGTAGTTGCTTCACAAAGATTTATCCTCGAGAAGAATCCTAATACATATGTTCTCCATGTAATGTGTTTACATCCAACAATCTTTTTTCTTGCAATGCACTCAATAGGAACTCAATATGATAATTAACAATTTGTTATGTTTTCATAGAAATAGGTGAGTTGTTTATGCCCAAAGCACAATCTCCACAAAGAATGGAAAAATGAGTTATAACACAAACTTCTAGAATATAAAAATTAGTCTCATTTTGGGGTTGGGTTCCATTTCCAAATAGAAATCAAGTTATAAATGTTTCATGATATAACGTTTAAGTCACCAATCCAAATCCTCCTATGATATAGAGTAAAAAACCTCTCAATGTAAATCCTACTTGATTTTCTACCATGGAAATTTCTAGATATAGTTGTCGATGTTTCAAACAAATGTATAGATTTACTAGTTTTCTCACAATGTTTATTTATTACCATAGTGGACAAGCCTCCTATTGCTCCAACCACATGTGATAGAATTTATTACCACATGTGATAGAATTTATTTAGTTATAACATTATGTCATATTCTCTATTAGTGCGTAGATAAATGAATCTTGGTGCCATAGGAGACATATCACCAAGAGCCAAATGTGTATGGAATCATGTCCTTGAGTTGAAATATCCCTCTCAAGTGAAGAGGGACTAAGAAATAACTCAAGGTTAGATCTGACTTGTTATAACTGTCAATTAAAGTTACATAATGTGGATGGTCTAAAAGGCAATAAGGAGGTCAACACATGCAAATGTCACATCTTCCTCAAAAGTAGTGTTGGCAACACTCTCTGTCTTTTTATCTTCATGTTCCAATACAAATATCTCATGTTTGAATGATGAAAATAAACACCATATATTTTAGATATATTGAAAAAAGTTCTTAGAGTTGAAGTTACTTGTCTAAATCAATTACAAGTAGAAGCCACACCAATATAAGATATAAGGACTTTGATTAATAACGTTTGATATTCCTTACCATTTTTCTTTTGTAGAGACTGTTTCTTTTCCTTATTTTTAGAATGCGCTTTTTGGAAACCATAAAGATTAATTGAAGTTGTTAACTCCATCTTTGTAGATGATTCAAATAATTTTTTTAAGAACTGCACTCAGCTTCTATGTCAACAAACAAAATGAAATAATCCATATCTTCAATAAATCCTCAAACCTACTAAAAATTGAAAATAGAACTAAACATTAAATAAAATCGATATCATAACATGTTGATGGAAAGATGAATAAATGCTCCAACATATCCGCACAAAAAACTAAAGCCATACAACCTTCTTGCAAACATGCTCAAGTACCATTATTGTATATTGAAACTCTACATAAAAGCAAAATAGTAAGTATTAGATCTAGAATATAAATTAGGCAAAATAACTGAAAACAAGGAAGCTCAAACATGTAAGCAAAGCTCTAAAGAAATTGAAATTCTCAATATACTTTAAACTTAAAATAATAGAAATATTGTCCATGAAATCCCTTTTCCTTAACACAAGAGACCCATCAATGAAGCCCCTTTTAAACGATAGTATTGATTTAGATAGTCCATTTTAGGAAATTCATGTGGTATGGATATTATATAAAGTTAAAGCCATACTTCATCCAAGCATGGAAGGTTGGAATTATTACTCAAATGATTAGCACAATCAAGGTTATTTTCATGCGTAGGCGTAATAGATAGAGTTGGTTTTCTTTGTTATGGTAATGGGCTCATAACCTATGTGGAGGATATATATATCTATTATAGTATTTGATTTAGATAATTCATTTAGGAAATTCATATGGTATATATATTTCATGATAGTATTTGATTTAGATAGTTCATTTAAGAAAGTTATTTAGGAAAGTTATATGGTATGGACTATGATATTCTATAAAGTTAAAGCCTTATTTTATATGATAGTATTTGATTTAGATAGTTTATTTAGGAAAGTCATATGGTATGGACTATGATATACTATAAAGTTAAAGTCATATTTTATAAGAGTATTGAAGGTTTGGAATTCATACCAATATATTTGTCAACAATTTGTTTATTAATACGCATATAATTTATGGGTTTTTGAGTTTATATGAATTTTTTTATTTTTCTTTTCAAACTTACACTTAAAAACCATATCTACAAAATTGAATCAACACAAAGAAAAATCAAAAACATAAAAAGTACACAATCAAAAATTTTCAAAAAATTATACACACCCCACATCACTGCGTCCTCTTCAAAAGAGTGTTTTTTGTTTTTCAATTTTTGTAACTAGTTAAAAAAAGTTTGCATGCACACACATGTTAAAAATGTGATTAAAAGTTTCAATGGCTAGTTTCAAAATTTAATAAAAATAATAAATTTTCAATATAAATTAAGAAAAAATTATGTGAACCCAATGCATTTTATGTAGATTATGTTATATATATATATATATATATATTTATTTATTTATCAATAAATTATTTTACGTGCAGAGAAGCCACTTGTTAACTTTGCCTGAAATTTACAAGATCATTAAATGCAATTTTTACATATTAAATAATAATATTATTTAAAATAAATATAGGTCGAAGAACAACATATTTACTAAATTAATAAAAAATCGAGTTTTCACCATCACTTTTGGCCAAAAAGTGTTATCCATCGTCATGGATTCACCCTTTATCTAAGATCGTATAACTTGACTCCCATCATTATAAACACTTATTTAAATTTTATACAAATTTCCAAAGCTAAAGATTAAAAACTAGGATATTACAATTGCTCATATTTTGGAATATCAATAAAGGGTTCTAATTCTATAGGTGCAACATTCTAGTAGTGAAAAAAGAAAGAGGAATTAAAAATATCCAAGCTTCTGGAGACTCAAAACTACTGATAGAATGGGAAAAACATCAGTGTATCGTTAGTAACCTAGGGTTTCTCTCTATTATGAAGGTGAAAGGTTTCTTTGAAAACATTACTTCCACTCGTGTATACCGTGAATTCAATTCTCAAACTGATAAGTTATCTAAAGAGGATTTGGTCTTCCAAGAGGGTACATTATTTGAACAAGAATTTGGGGAGTTCACTCTCCTTCTAGCCATTTTTAGATATTTATACTAAGAAAAACCTAGGATGATCTGTTATTAATTTTGCTTACATAGATAATTTTTAACTTAGGAATGTTTTGAAGGTTTCCTCCTGTTATGTAATTTGGAACTTTTGGTTGGATAAAGTAGATTTGGGAAACTATAGGAAGACTATAGTGACAATAAGTTTTTCCTTAGGAGAAACGAACATAAGATTGAATTTTTCTAAAGTATATAGAACACCCTTACTTTGCATAGCGCTCATTGGAGACCATTGCCATTGTCTCGATTGGGTCTTCTCGACAAGTCCATTTTTGGTTTGTTGAGGTTATGCGCCTAAGCAGTAAATAATCATAGGAGTAGACGATAATTGATGATCATTGCTGATCATAATCGAGCATTGCCAGAGGGTCATATACAATAGCCAATAGCCGCTAGTATACGGGATTCATAGCCTGGTTTCATTGCTTATGCATAGCCAGTAGCCATGGTTACATAGTTAAATATATAGAAAGCCAGATCCAGGCCAGTGAAAAGTATAGATTCATAATCGATCCAGGTCCAAATTAAGCAGTAGATCCATCAACAACAAAGGAAGAAACATATCCAAATACCTTCGTAGCAAATTGAAAGCCAACAATTTCAAAATTTAGAAGTTGAAGCAAATGTTAAGCTTTGATAGGTATGGAATTCAATCAAATAGAACAATTAATATTTCGATTTCTTTCTCAAAAATATTGAATATAAATATTTTTCTGCTCTAGAAAAAAAGGGTGATATATTCTAGTTAGTATTTCTTTTATTTCTAGTAGTTAGTATCACTTCATATAATGCTCATAAGTTCCTTGCATCACTACATGACATTATCATTTAACAAATTATATCTATGCATTACAGCTAACTATCATATTGCATCAATATTTATTGTTGCATATGAGGACCAATTTACGAAATAATTGCTTTGTATAACAAATATGTCTTGATCTTTACTATTTGTTGCATATTTCTCAATGATGTAATACATATTTTCTCTATATTCAATATTGTCAATAAATGACGATGTAGAGATAAACTTTTCTAAGGAGGTTCTTTTCCTCCTTAAACATATTCTTTACCTAAAATTATCCACTTTTTGTGTTTGATCGTTGAATATGGGACACAGATAATGATGTTCCCCTGATTTTTCTACCTCCTCATATTAATAGTTTTGAAGTATAATAATTTGGAAGGTAAGGGTTGTGAGGGGTTCTATCACAGAAAAAATGGTCTTTCATTCAAAAATATCGAATGACTATGTACCATGTATGAGATTTGTTCATGGACAATGTCTTATCTTTCCCTTGGGTGGGAATTCTCTATGGGTTTAAGGATTTAGAGGTAATTTCCCAACTAAGCTAACTAAAAAATATTGTTTTGTCTTTAATTTTCATTGTGGAAATTTTAAGCATAGAAAATTTACCAAGTTCTCAACTCATTTCTTTTAAGGCCAAGTTTTTATACACTAACTTATCATAGTCAATTTGATAAGACATGTCTAAAAACTTTGGGATTTGTAGTTCTTGAACCATAGAACTTTGGTGCTATGTGAGCCTATATTTAATATCTACTTTCCTAATACTAAAATGACTTAGATGGTTATATGTAGTTTTAAGTGATATGAACATGAAATTGATATGTATGACAAGATACACAAGTCATACTGTTATACTTAAACCTTATACCTCAACAAACAACTTCCCTATTTTGGGAACCATTTGTATGTTAAGGTCATATGAAAATTGGGTAATATATAACACATGTGTGACCTCAATTAAATGGGAAGATCAAATATCCAACCTTAGCATCCTCGATTATAAATGGAACTTATCAAGAAGTGCAAAATGTATTGATGCATTCAAACCCATATGGTGTAATGTCTTTAAAAAGATGTGGTGACATCCAAAATTGTTATAATATTACATATTATAAGGTATCATATATCTAGTGTGGAACTAAAAAATAAAGGTCACAAACAAACTTGCACCCCTTCACCTTGATTTTGAAATTGAATAGTGTTTTTTGAATCAAACATTAAGTAAGAAAATGGAACAAAAGGAAAGTACTAAATTCTCAGACTTGTGGGGTATGAAATTTTGGAGCATTTTTCTCTCACCTGTTTGAGCCCTCAACAAATTTACCAAGTTCAAAAAACTTAGGGACCCATCCTTTATCTATTGACGTGATTTTTTGGTATTTCTTTTGGTTTCCATAGAAAAATGCATTAGAATTAAAGCCTTATCTTTGAAGTTTTCAATACTTGAGAGTTTCAAACTTACATAATTTATCTATCCATTTGAGCCTTTGTAAATATTTTGAGTCTTTTCCATTGTCGAAGGGCCCATTTGTAATGAATTTTAACCCACTATTCTCAAATCGGACATCATTTTACTTTTTTTTATCAAATCTTAAAGTCAATGTTCAGATTGGACCCTCTTTTCCTCATTCAAACTTTATTTCTTGCTACTTTTTAGATCACCCTCGATTTCTTGGTTGAACCTTTATTGTATCTTCCTTTTTGAATTTTGACCCCTAATTAATTAATAATCCCTAATTTCTTAATCGAGGCATTTTCTCCTTCACTAGATGTATTTCCCCCTTTCAAATTTTACACCCAATTTTGCACTCAAAGCCCTTTTCTAGAACTTCAAATGAAATCTTATTCTGGACCTCCTGATCATGCATCTTTCTCCTATTTCTTTCAAGTTTTGCACCCAATTTACATATCAGTATTGATTTTGCAATCAGATCCCATTTCAAGCATTTCAAATATATTCTCCCCTCCACTCCCCCAGTCACCCACTTTGAATGATTGACATGATTTATGAATCAATGTTCCTTTTAAGCATTTTAAATGCATTTTTCAACAAGATCAAATGAAAAGAAGACCCATAGCATGATGATAGAGAAGAAGCTTGATATGTTATTTTCCACGAACAACGAATGCAAGTCCCATGTTAAACCAACATATTCTTGTAAGTTATGGTAGGTCCCCTTTGGGATATTTTTTGAACTAAAATATTAATGCCTTAGTAACCATCAAAATTGCAATTTGAAGTTAAAAATACCAAATCATACAATGTTTTTTGTATAAGGTGATTTGGATGTAGTAGAAAGGTCTACTTTATTTATAAACAGAGCAAAGGTGTTTTGTTTCAAATCCATCTTCCAACACAATAGAGTTACTAGTAAACGGGAAAAGGTACAAACCACAAACATATCATTATGCACCATGAATTAAAATGGAAAAGAGGTAGCTAAAAAAACAATGGCTCTCATTGGTTGCCAGGAAGATGCTCTTCCTAACAAAGTTTGGGTGTCCAAAGAGGTCCACCATGAGGTTCTCCCTAGATTAGATGCCACTTGGTTAGCAAGTAGCCTCTCAATGACCACCATCGACTTCATCTCAAGTGGAACCATCTTCCATAAACCGAAAAAATAAGTTGTGCCAAGAAAAGAATGTGGCAAAAATAGTAAATAACTATGCTTTGGCTAAATTTACAACGTGATATCCTAATTTTGTAGGATTAAGGAAAATCGGTGGCTCCAAAGAAATATTTGAGCCCTAAGTAAGGAGAGATCAATTAGTCGTGGCAATGAGAAAATGGAGGGATCTCATTGTTTTTCATGAGATGCATTTCTAACCTAATTTTGGGTTCATTTCCCTCCATGTATATATGAAACATATTTTTCTCATTTACACAGGAGGTTCTTCAGAGGTTCAAATCAACAAAAAAAAGGAAAAAATGGAGGAAATAGGTCATCATTAACTAAAAGTTTTCCTAGGCCCATGGGTGGCAGAGCAAGTGGTAAAGTGGAATTGTTGAAACTGGTTGTAATTGGAAGGTCTCATGTTCAAATCCCCCCCAAATTTACCTGTGTCCCATGGTTCGGGCCCTGTGGATGCACCTAGGGGTATAGTGGTAGCGGGATTGGATCCCTAGACCCTGTGTCACACGAGTACCAGCCCATCCCCAGTTGTCGATTCCCCTCGTTACAAAAAAAAAAAAACTAAAAGTTTTCCTATAGTAGATCAATGTTTTTCTCTTCTTTTAGCATCTTTCTCTTTGTAAGCATTATTTGAGCAATAACCATTGCAAATTCATGTAATTTGAGGTCGATGACAATGATGTTATGGTCCCAACCCCCGATGCACTTATTGCATAAAGGAATGGATGTTTAAATCTTTGATTTTATAGTCCCCAACACCAAAGTTGTTATTTTGAAAATGAATGTTGAGTTTATTGGTTAATCATGATCAAGGCACGTTGGAATTGGTGAAGTAATAAAGCTTAAGAGATTTATGTTGGTTTCTATTTCATTTTTTTGTCTCACATGGCGTTGAAAAAACATCATCTGGAATATCCATGTTATTCGATCATTTCCATCAAACTTTCTCATGTCAATCTTGGGAATGAGGTAGTTCTTTGATCCTTAGTTGAACCCTTGATGATGTGTATTATGGAGTACTGAATGATTAAGTATCAAGGGCTCAAACCTCGTGTTCTCCAATTTCCTTTCAATTTTCCCATTGTGTTACGGAGACAAGTACCTCTTTTTATGCTTATCCTCTTCTTGAGGAGATGAATTTGAACTAAAGATATGTATCATCTCTTTACCTCCTTCATATCCTTGAAATCCTCTTTACTGGCCATCTTTTGATCCATATTTTTCAACACACTTTCTATATAATTTTTTGCATTTACCAATTAAACATTTTTCACTAACCTGCTACTCAATTCCTTAACCTTGTCCTCCAAATAAGATAGTTGATTATACATTTCTTCATTTTATTCATGAGTTATGGTTGATATTTCTAGAGGTTTAATTGATGTAGAATAGTTTGCAAACCCTTTTTCCATGTAAGCATAAAATAATATTTTCCTCTAACTATCCTTTATTTCTTATTTGTCACACCTTTTGAATCACACAAAATAGATATTCAAATCAAAAGTTATGCAAGTTTCAAGTTGACATACCTTTTAAAACTTCAATTTGTAGGTGGTCTTGCTAGCCAAGTTTTCTCCTGAATAATATATGAAACTTTGGTTGAATTGTTGTCCTATAGTAGCCTGGTATGTCTTATGCAATGCCATAGATTTGACCAAGTTATGATCTTCCAAGAAAAAGTTAGGGTGACTTTCCCAAAACTTTTTTCTTTTATCCCTTTTAGGACGGCATACTTGCATGGTGTGTCTGATTTTCCTTTTCCAATTATGAAACTTGTACCATGAACATTATGGTCCATATTCTTTATTTTTTAGTACGTGACCCTCAATTTGGATCTCTAGAGATTTATATATAATTTTTTTACCCATAACACATGTTTGAGACTAGTAAAAAAACCTAACTTTCACATATTGTAACTCCAAACTTATAATGAACTATGGACTATAATTTTTACCATAGGTACTTCACTATTTCTTATGAGAGTCCTCAAAATTATCTATCTGAAATAGGCTTAAAAAAAGTTGTAGTGTAAATATCTCTGATACCAAATGTTATGAACCAAATTCCCCAAATAGCATAACAATAGAAAGAAAGAGTAACCCCGTGCCTTGAGTACGAAATAAAGAGATGAATAAGAAACTTCTTCAAGGGGGAAACCTCCTTTTAAAATATATCAAATGAACAAGATGATTTGGTCTCTAAAATTAGATTTCCTTATATATATAGGAGAAACATGGTACACTTACAATTATGATTTTAGTCAATCATACAATTACACTTAAGGTCATAGATGATCAATAAAGAAAATACTAATATAATAATATACACGTAATCTCACAATATCTAGGTATTAAGAATATCTCTCCACCATTTCATTATTTTTTCTCTTTGTTTGAATGGTAAAGGGAACTAACCATCATGACTTAATATGCTTAGACTTCTTATTATCACATGATTTGGCAACTTTAGAAATAACAAAACTATGACTAGATCTTGGATCATTCAAAATGGAAAGGGGTTGCATAGGAATATTACCTTAAACTTCAACCACTTATAAATAATTATCTGCTCGGTAGTATTCTAACTTATCATAGATATTAACTATAATAGTCCTTACTACATCATTGGCATTGGTGGGACCTTGAATGTTATGAGCATTTTTGGTGTCCTCATTTAGTTGTGATGATAAAATGGTCCTCTCCACATCCTAAACATTGAATAGGATATCTTGTCCTCTTTCCCATTGATTCAGCTAGCTTAGTTTCACTTTGTACTGGTTGATTATGTTGGATATTCTTTGGTTGATTGTTATAATGAGGGGGATTGAACCCATTTTTCTTGTGGTTTAGATTATCCTTCTTTCTTTCCTTCCATACCTTATAAACCTTTGGATTTTTTATGTTCTACTAATATTAATACCTATCCTTTCTAATGGCCTCAACCAGAGATCAAGGTTCATCAAACTCAAGTATGTCTATATACAATTGAGATAATCCACTTAAGAGACATCATATATATACCCTCTCATCTCTTATGTACTTGAAATATCTCACCAGCTCTAAGAATGTATTCACATATTCAACTATGGTCATGTGTCCCAACTTTGAATTGTTAAATGTACAGCATCAAGAGTCATTCTCCATGAGACTTGTGTTGTATCAAGTTCAGAACTTATGTTGTATTAAGTTCATAAACTTATGTTGTATTAAGTTAAGAGCTTTTGTTGTATCAATCTAGGACGTTGAGGTCGTGAGAGATGTATGCACTATGATCTTATGTTGTATTAAGATCAAGAACATATGTTTTATTAAGTTCAAGAGTCATGTGTTGTATCAAGATTGTGGACTTGTGTTGTATCAAGTTTGGAATTGTGTCGTATCAAGTCAAATGATTCTCATAGACGGTACCCTATGAGATGGTTCTCCTTAACTGGAGATGGTCTTGTGTTGTATCAAGACCATAGGACTTTTGTTGTATCAAGTCATTAGTATCTACTATGTGATGTATGGCTTGTCATGGTCTCAAGATGCTATAAGCCTCATTTAAGTATTAGCTACCCCTTGAGTGATTTACTTTAGCTTATGACTATATGACTCGGGGTAATACATATGATCATAGGTCGGGAAACAATTCTTTTGAGTATGATATGATAAAGATGATTAATTAATTAAACACTCATGGACCATAATGAGATGAGCACATAGATTGATTAAAATTTGAATTCCCTGTGTTAGAACTCCTGTGAACTTGAATTGAAAAGACATTAATTAAGTCTAAGTTGTAGAAAACAAGTTTCAGTTAATTAAGGAATCTACTCCTTGATTTATGAAAAATGTTTATTGAGGATGGCATTGATGGTGAAGCACCAAAGACATTCAGTTAAACTCCTAACTAATGGTCAAATCAATTATCTATTCAGTTCGATTCAGTTCAGCTCAATTATAATCAAGTCCATTTAGTTTAGTTTAGTTCAATCAATTAACACTCAGTTAGAATCAGTTAACACCAGTTAATCAATGGAAGGCGCATATCTTCAGTGTGGGAGGTAATTATGAGGTGACAACTTGGAACCAAGTCAAGGAAGGTACAAAAGGTTAATGTGTATATAGTTTCCACAATGCACACAGTGCTTATATTGTTCACAGTGCCTAAATGCATGCAACCATTCTCTACCTCTCATTGTATGACTGAATAAGCTTGTTATTAAAATGTTATGCATCTGGTAAGGCTAAAACAATATTCTGAGTGATATGTATTCTCTAATGTTTCTTAGATATATCTTATCAAGCAATATGCAAGTGTTGTAAAATCATTCTCTACATTTATCTATCATACTCAAAGGATTGTTTGTTGGGTTTTTCATCCTTCGGATTTGGAGGGTTTTCCTAGGGTACATCATGTGTCTTATAGATTGAATAATTTGTGTGCTTGAATTCTTTATGATATCTACATGCACTGGATTTGTTTATCAAAAGTTTTAAAGTTCAAGAATATCTAATATTGCTCAAACATTAACATGAATAATGAAATTAATTCATTTTTCCATTATATTATCTGCTGGAGAGATACTTTTGTTGAATGTGATTCTTGATTTGCTTCGAAACAATTTATCTCTCATTATTTTTCTTAAAGATGTTCCATCCAAATTGGTCATTTTCCATTGATATTTATTATGGCACTCTGGCCTTCATGTTTCTACAGTAATCATGGACTTGAAAATACTTCCTCATCCAAAGAATCCAAGCCTCATCTTCCTAACCAGACTTTATCTCCCCATAAAAAATAGGTGGATTTCCTTTTCTAAACTCTCCATGCAAACTATCTATAAAAGGCTAAGTTTCTCATTTGATTTCAAGATTAAGTTCTTGAAGTGCTCAATGAATCTTTGGAGGTATATGATTCACTATCAAGGGAATCCAACAATTTACATGTCCCATCACTAGAGGTCTTTCTTTTGGTTCTTCAATACCTCTTATAACTTATTGAACTATGTGTACCTCCTTCAACATTATTATAACTCTACCTATGGGCACAATTGCTTCTGTATATTTGTCAAATTTTGTAGCCTGGTAGCATTCAACTAGTTCTATTCCTATTGAGATTTAACTAACATCTCATTATATGATTTATAACTTTGAATCTCTACCCTTAAGATCCTTGTGCTCTTCGTAATATCTGGAGGAGTTTCATGATTTCTTCATCCATTGGATTCGGTGTCTACATTTCTCCCATGCCTATTTTCTCTTATGATATAAGGTTCATAATCATGGGGTTTTTTTTCATCTTCCATGTTAACAAATTTCTTAGTCAGACTAAGACTGTGTTACTCAGCATCTTTGTTTTGAAAATTTAATACCTATTATGATTTGCACACACTATGCACAACAAGAATCCTATTAGCTTAGCAATGACAACAAAAACATCACCCTAGGATTTTTATTTTTCTATGATTATATGTGCATATTGGTATAGTGTTGTAGTTTTCTATGATTTCCTATCCCTTTAAGGTCCAACACTCTAACTTGCTTTGATTTCCTATCCTATAAAGGGTTCCAATGTTGTAACTTGCTCTAATACCACTTGGCATGTACTCAACCCTATTGGTCATGATATTCGGGAGATGGGGTATATTTTTTCTTGTTTTATTGAATTTTATCTCCTTGGAAACCTTGATCCACTTCTATGTCAAGTTCTAACTTCCATTTTAAGCTTCCATCATACTAACTCAAAGGTTCATATGTCAATTCCTTCAAATTAACATGCATTATGATCCTTAGAAAGAAGAGGTATTACCCCCTTTCAAAGGTTCACACATACAATCATATGCCAATGACCCTATCTAAGTAATCAACTATCAAGCCTCTTTGAACATATTTTTCAAGCTCCACTTGAATGATACCCCTACAACTAGCATTTAAAGAATTCTCTTTTCTGTGATAGTATTAGATTTAGATAGTCCATTTTAGGAAATTCATATGGTATGGACTATGATATTCTATAAATTTAAATCCATACTTCATCCAAGCATCGATGGTTTGGAATTATGACTCAAATGATATAGAAAAATCAAGGCTATTTTCATGTTTAGGCATAATAGATAGAGTTGATTGTTTTCTTTGTCATGGTAATGGGTTCATAACCTATGTGGAGGTTGTATATATATATAACAAAACTATGTTTGCTTAATTGGATAATCTCCTTCCTGTCATGAACATGCTTTCCCTAACATGTTATCATTCATAACATTACTGTGTTACATACATACATATATACATGTGTGTGTGTGTGTGTGTGTTTGTGTGAATTGTGTCTATCCAAAGTGGTTGAGAACATTAGTTTTATCCTCCCCATGTAGGATTAATTATTGTAAGTGACATGTTAATATTTTATTGATTATATTGTTTTATCAACCTTTACCTCAAGCATTGTCTTCAGAATGAGAGGAAGCACCTAATGGGTTTCCTCGGGATACACACATACATATATTTTTTTCAAGAAAAAAATGTGTTTTAGACAAACAAAAAATAAATATTCATGTACACAATGGACAATCCATAAAAAGAGGAATTTACCATCCTTTATGAAAATACTTGGGAGTGGTTTATTCTTTTCAAGCCCTAAGCGATTTTTATCACCATGATTTTCTTCTCTCTTCTTGCAATCTCTAGTTGTTTTCTAAAATCCTCTACCATTATATTATATAATAATTGGGGAAGGGGACAACCTTGTATGAGTCCTCTTGAGATTCTGAAGAAATTTAACGGTCTCCCATTCACTGATGAGGATATCCATGAGTTGATAATACGCGTTACCATTAGCCAAAACAACAAATAGAAAACTATGTTTTACCCTATCAAAGGCATTTTCCATATCCAATTTAATGACCATTCCTTCTCCTCCTCTGTATTTTCTGGAGTGAATAGCTTCTTGTACTAAAATAATGTTGTCTAGCATTTTCATTTTATACACAAAACCACCTTGATTATTGGAGATGAATTTTTGCAAGAGAGGTTTCAGTTTATTAACAATCACTTTCAAGATAATTTTATATGAGACATTACATAATGAGATGGGACGAAATCTGGCAAAGCTTGTGGTATTAGTTTTCTTAGGTATTAGATCCAGAAAAGAAGAGTTATCCTCCTCCCCCTATCTTGGTAGATTTTGGGGCATATTGGATAATTCTTAAGAGATCTTTCTTAATAATGTTCTAGTAGCATAAGTAAAACTGGGTTGTGAAACCATCTAGACCCGAAGCCTTATCTGGGTTCATCCACTTAAGACCATAAAAACTTCACTCTCTATTACCTATTGTGTCA
>LPNX010071958.1:592330-638496 GCA_001517045.1 Pseudotsuga menziesii | reverse complement strand
CCCCCCCCCCCCCCCCCCCCCCCCCCCGGGCCCTTCATCTTCAATATAAATATTTTCGAAGAACTGTTTGTTTGCAAATTGTATATATTCTTGTCCTTTGACTTTTTTCCCATCCTCCTTCTTGATTTCTTTGACTTTGTTCCTTTCAAAACTCAACTTTGCCACCCTATGATTTTTTTTTTTTATTTCTATCTCTTGCTTGGAGTCATAAGCTTCTAAGTTTTAGTCTCCAATTTTATTCTTCCCTTTTTATAAGGATTTGATAGTATGTAAAGTTTCTTTGTTCATCCAACATTAACAGGGGAGTGACTTCCTCCTCTTCCATGGCTCTTTTATTTTCATCCATTTTAGTGATGAGTTTTTTAGCCTTATCCTTTTCAATTTCTTCTTTCCTCTTCACCCATTCTCTTATCATTTTTTTAGTGTTTATTATATTTTGTTCCCATATAAAGATAGGAGAACTCGTTACTTAAGGGGACTATACTTCCTTCACCAAGTCCATGAATGTTGGATCCCCTTCCCAAATCGTATTAATTCTAAAGAGTATAGGGCCCAAAGTTTCTTATTGCCTCGTTTCTAAAGTTATTGGTCTATGATACGAACCTTCCCAAGGGAGAATATCAAAAGATAAAAGAGATATGCTCCTCAGGAATATTATTGTTGATGGAAAACCTATCAAGTTTGGTTTCTATGTGACATAGTCCCATCCACTTGTTGGTCTGCATGAATCTTCTAACTGATGTATTTATGTCCATTGAGTCCAATTTTGAGATGAAGTCTTCCATGAGTTCACGATTTTGGTCCCTTGCTATACTTCCTTTTTTATTCTCTGAGGCATGAATTGGTCCCCCGCCCTCTTTTCCTTTCCCCTTATTATCTTCTTGAGGAAGTTTTTGATTGTCACATTCATCTTCCTCCTATTTTGAAAAAACCTTGAATTGGTTTGAACTATTACTACCACTTTTACCTTTTCCTTTTGATGGTGATGCATGGAGTTCCTTTTCCATCTCTTTTTCTTATTCCCTTAATGAGGATGGTTCCTTCTCTAGTTGGTTTTGTTTCCTTGTTGCCTAATTTTTCCTCCTTAGTTGTTGTCATTGGTCATTATGCTCTCCCTTCTGTGTTTCTACCATTGCTTTGGGATAGTTCTTGGCACAGTTTCCATATTCATGACAAAATTTGCATTTGACTCAAGCATATTTTTAATTCACTTGTTACAAGTATAATCATCCATATAGATTAATATGCACCGCCTCCAGGAGTCATTTTTCGAGGTCTACCTCCACACATATTCTTGGACGGGCATGGAGACTATCCTTTGGTTTTTATTTATCAATGAACTTACCCAGTGTGTTCCCCATTTCCTTCAAAGTATCATCATTCCTGTAGTGAATAGGAAGGAAGAGGAGCCTCACCCATATCGCATAAACAGATGGAATATAATTTTAAAGATTAAAATGAGGAGCCTGACTATTAAGATACATGCCTCTATCCCCCATGAAATGCGACCCACTTCTAAAAATAAGATCTATGTCTTCCTTTTCTTCAAATAAAAAGGAAAAAAACCCCTACCACATAAAGAGTGGGAGATTCTTCCTTTGATAAGGGGTATCTAGTTTTTCTCAACCCAATAAGCGACTGACCTCAGAGAGGGCCAAATCCTTGTGAATTGGTCTATGAGGCCATTTTCCTCTAGACGAAGATCCAACACCTTAGCATTCACTTGAATTGGGACTGTAGAAATATCCTCTAGGCACTTTCAAAATGTGATTCTTGCTTTCGATGTTGCAGAATCTTGGCAAGGAGGGTCGGGAAGACAGCTTCCTCGAGAGAAATGGAGTAGGGGGTGCCATTTCCCCTACTCGAGGTAATCATGCACAATAAAAAACCAGAGCCTATGAAAACTTAATCAATGATCATAGCAGAGGATATGGTTTTGAAAGAGATACAATCTAACAATTACATGCATGTTGACATTTTGATTATTGTGTTGTTTATGTTGTCCCATATAGCAATAGTATTTCTATTTCCAAGTGTTATTTACATACAAATTATTTTGATAGGGATCCAATTGGCATAATGTCAAATATATAGAGATGTTGCATAATTGATCGTTGTTGAATTCCAATTCTTAGATCTAGGAACTCTATCCATATGACATCATTAGGATCTTTTGCATAATATTTAAAAATGCCTTATGCTCCATTCACCAAACCATAATGAATTGCATAGTTATTTGCAACTAATTAAACTATCATGTTTTTCTTAAGTGTAATTGTGGTAGGCAAACATATTGTTTTTTGGTCAAAGTGATGTTTTCCAGTTGACTCAATCTTCTTGTCTTTTATGACTAGTGTAAATGCTTGTGACTACACAACTGACAACATTTTGTTACTGTTTTATTTAACATCTTTGTTCTTGTAGAAAATATACGGTAAAGTTGGATCATTTTGTGGTTGCTTATGGAAATTCTTATTTAAGAAGTTGATAGCATTGTCTATTTGGAAACATAGTTTGATTTTTTTCAGAATGGATACAAAAACCTTTTCTATTTGTCTCATTACTTATTTTAGCTAAAAACACTTGATTCTATCCACCCAAAAGCTATATGGTATTTTCTGTTTTTGGACTATGGATTTTTAAATATCCAAGAATCATGAATAGGTTGTACTTGGCACAAGTCACCACAAAATATGACATCTAAATTTCCAAATACTTTAACAGGCATGATCATAAATTCTTGAAGCCTTTTGTATAGTGTATATCATATTATACCTAATCAACGATATTTCATATACATGCAATACTCGATATACACAAGTCCAATGAATTTGAATTCATAGGAAGCATAGTTTATAGATTCAAAGGAAATGAAAGTGTTGAATGGACTATGATTCCAATAGCATTGTGTGCAACCTTTCCTGAGGATGCAACTATAATTCCCTTTTTTTCCTAATGGATCACTTTGAATATCTTTGTCATAATAGAATAATAGGCCATTTTAAATTACCTGTGCTACAAATGATTTCCCTGTACCCGCACCTCTGGTTAAAAATATTTAGATTGGTGTTGATGGGTTGTTTTTTTCCTCATGATGATTTATTTTGTTATGTTCCTTGTTAAGTTTTTTTCTAATGTCATAATATTCGTGGATCGATTTTGTGTCAAGTCATTCTCTTTAATATGTTGCATTTTCCCAATATTTGTTTTGCATACTAGATCATGTTGGATGTCATGATATTCAAAATTAGTAGCTAGGTCTTATTCTATGTTTCCAGGAGTTGAAAAAATATCTTCAGACGTAGTGGAAATTGTTTGGTAAGTTATGTTAATGTTTCCCACTTTTTCCCTATTTTTGGTACAAACCTTTTCTCGATAGGATCTATATGGTCTTTGTGAAACATGTGTGCTTCAAACCATGTTCCATGTTTCCTCTTAACAAAGTGTCTGTGGTTCTATGTGACATAAACAACATCGTTTTTTCTCTAGAAAAGTTCTTGAGGTCTTTTTCCTTATTGTAGAAAATGTATCATATGACACTTTTTTTTCTTTTTATTGATAGTTGAATTCACAAAATTATATGAAGACACGTATTCAGATAAACATCTTTGTTCAAATTGAATTAGACATGCAATTTATTTGTAAAGAATATTAGAGGCATAAAGAATGTCTTCAAAATCATCCGTTACATCAAAATATTGTCATCACCATGATAATAATATGTGTACCCTTGAATTCTCCTAAATCCATGGAGTATTTGTGTCAAATGGCTTGGTAAGAGTTTTTGCCTTTTAAGTTTCCAATTTTGGAAATCCCGATGTACTATGCCTTCTTACAATAGGATTCATATTTGGTCGACATAGGTTGCACATTGACAACAAGTGTTGGTGACACTTCCTTCATTTGTATAGAAAGGGTCGCCTCTCCTTAACACCATTTGCTTGTTTACAAAGTGTGTCAACGCTATTTAAAAGGAAAAAAGAGAAGGATTGAGAGCCTTATAGAATAAATCCATCATGGAGGCTTATCCCAACAGATCATCATAAGTGGCAGTCAAACCCCTAACCCCTTGGGACGATCCCTTAACCTTCTCTAAGGAATCCTCAACTCCCATCATCCCTTTTGGCCTATAAATACAATCTCACCCTCATGGTTGAGAGAGGATCAAAGAAAGTATCCATATGTTGCTGAAATATTCCTAGAACTAAGAAGCAAGGTTGAAGTCTTTAGGAAAAGGGCTAGTTGGAAGAAGTACAACACCAAGGCATCATGGTTGTAATTTCTCCCTCTTCATTGATAATATAATAGTGACTTTATTTTTCCATAAATGATGTATAATTTCATTTATAGCATTTCTCCTTGGTTATTTTAATAGTTCTAACAAATTATCATGTAGTCTCTATTTGTTTCTTGTTTTCCTTGAATCTTTTGCAGATTATGTCCTTCTTAGTAAGCGGGACAACAAAATATTGGAGATGACGAGAACCTTCTTCTAAAAAGAGGTATAGAATCTATTGATTATCAAGTAATTTGATTGATCTAGAAAAGAGTTTTCATTTCTGTCAAGTTTTGTTTTAGATCCAATTTGTACTAGAGATATTTGTCTTTTTACGCATTGACAAAGTGTCTCGAAACGAAATTGGAGACCATAGTGGGGAATAGCCATAGTCTTTGGGTTGTTTTCAGTCTAATTTTTACGTATATATTTTGGTCTCTCAAGAGTATTTAATTCACCTTGTTTTTGTTGTAATTTGCTTCTCAAGGTCACTCAATGAACCAAGGAATTTTAATCCCATTCACTATTAGTTGAATTTTTGGGTAAATCTTGTATTTTTAATTATTATTTGCACTGGACGCACCTAGTTTATATTTTTTCAGTGTCTCTAGTTCTCTGACGCACTTTGTTCATAATTACAGAGCATTAATGACACTCTTTATAAAGATACATAAGGCGTCATCGATGCAATTTTCCAGTATACAGAAAGCATGAGCATGGAAAGGACGCACGGGTACAAATAAACATATTGTGTCATTGTAAGTTGTTCATTGAACTTTCACTCAGTTTTTTTTATTTGGTTATTGAATCTTCTACCTGGGTAGATGCACTATGTTTTGTAGTCTATATGCTAGATAGGATTGGATCTTACCTGATCTTTTAATTGAGTTTAAAGGATTATATTTTTGCAAAAATATCATAAGTTTTATGTTTTTGTTATGAATACTTTGTCTTGGGTTCATAGTCTTTTTTTACAGGTCTCTTTTATTATCAGTATTTACACAAAAAGAAAAAAAAGTGTTTTTGTATACACTTACAAAGAAAATATCTTGTTTTCTTCCTTTCACTTGCAATATTTGTTTTAAAAGAAAATTTCAAAAGAAAAAGTTGGATTTAGTTCATTTAATGTCAATTCGCATTTGATTTTCTTATTTGAAAAAAAAAAACTTTTGGTCCTTTTACATAGTTGGGAGTTGTAAATTTGGGAACATTCATTAGTTTTTTTTATCCTACTAGATATTTGTTTTAGTGAAGAGAAAGAACTTATTTGTTTGTATTTTGGTCACAAATTTTGAAGTATTTAGTTTGATTTCATTTCAGGATGAATGTTCGATTGTGTATTTTGGGAAAAGAATCTCTTACTCTCTTCTTAAATAGGGCATGTATTGAAAGAAAACGAAAATACTTGCACTTGATCAATGCATGGTTTATGAGTCGAGTCTTCATATAATATTTTACACTTAACCATAAAAATACAAAATCAAGCACTAGTTATGATAATAAAAAAATTATCAAGATTGTTTGTTAGGTTAGAGACATGTTGTGTTTTAGGTTAGAGATGTGTTCTGGTGTCTTAAAATGTAGGAGTTGTCATTATTTTCCTGCACTACATCCCAAGGACTGTGTGGTTCTTCCACGTACTTGTTGGTATATAGAAAGCTATTTCACGTACTTTATGGTATATAGAAAGATTCTTTCACATACTTGAGGGTATATAGGAAGGAACTTTTTGAATGGTTGTGCATTAGATATCACTACTGCGGATTTGAGCTCCCATGTACATTGTGTATATCAGGAGACACCATTATGATCCTGAGACCAATTGAGTAACCTATTGGTCATCGTGTCAAATCAATACACCGAGTACAACACTCAGGGAGCTACTATGCACGTATTGTTCAGGGCGTCATCCATTGAGTATACATGAAAGGGTATGGTCTCAATCCTCCTTGTTTCATATTATTGTTGGACCCTACAAAATATCGTGTGTTGTGATAACTTGACACTCTTGTGAGGATCCCGTCGAAAACGAGGATTATCGCCCGAATATCCATGACATCAAGACCTTGCAACCCACTAAAACATGGAACAAGAAATGGATATAGCTTTTGATGTTGAAACGGGAACTCCACCAGAGAAAGAAGGAATACCTATTAGTGAAGGAGAGGATGAGTTTTCTCCTCCTGGAAACATTCTGTTAAGTAATCTATCAACACCTTTAATGGTAGAACCACCCTCTGCTCATAATACATTTTTATAGGGTCATCGTTTTCTTTAGGATCGGTTTCATGATAGTCGTCATCAAGAAATCTAGTCATGACCATGTTTGGTCCTTCTGCACCATTCTGAGGTACAACCTTAGGCTAGTATATTTCTGAGTTTTGTTTTACAAGTACTACCCAAGTCCCTTCTATGGGGTTAACATCCCATTCATTTACATCTACTATAAGACCTTTCCCTTATCTTTTACCAAGTGATATTCTTGGGTGTTCTGTGGGGATTGCTTCTAGTCAAACCATGAATGTTAGTGTTCTTTCATCACCTACAATTAGGAATTTTAGGACTCAACCCGCTCAAACGTCAACTGCTTCAATGGGAATCTCATTTATGCCTTCCATTAATCTTCCAAATGTAACTAGACATCATTCTTTGTCTTTAAGTTTATTTGTAGTAGGATTCCAGTATGCGCGTACTTCGTATAATACATTAGGTGTAATGCCTTCGGCTATAGGGCCAAGTGGAGTTGGTGGTCAACAATTATTAAGTTTTCTTTATTTGGTGGTAAGCAACAGTTAAGATCACTAAAAGACCAACAAGCACAGAAACACAAGAACACAAATATTTTCCTCGGGGAAACCACAAGGGATAAAACCCCGCAAAACTTCCTCAGTATAGATCTCAACCAGAGCAGTGTAAAACCCAAACAATTGCTTCTAACTTCTTTCTGGTGCACTAGTTCTTCTCTCTCTTGCAAAATAGCTTGAGTGAGTGAGTACAGATGAAGGGGAGCGCCTCTCTATTTATATTCTTTAGTTGACTTGACCTCTAACCTAACACGGCCGACTTTTCTAACTGACTGGGTCGACGTGTCTAGCAAAACACCAAAAATAACATTTATTATATTGACACTTGGGTACTATTGACCCAACTTACATTCAGAGGTTTACATTGATTCTTTCAATGACTCTTACAATACCAAACTCATCTCCTAAAGTACGAACGCAATCAATAAATCTGGAATATATTTCAAAGTTACAATACTTTAACACTCTCTCTTAACTAGGAAGGTATTCAACCACAGTAGAAACTACTACTACTACAACTGTGCAACTGACTGGTGAGTCTCTATATGTCATAGGAAGTTTTAGAACATAATATCACTAAAAGACCAACAAGCACAAAAACACAAGAACACAAATATTTTCCGTGGGGAAACCACAAGGGAGAAAACCTCGCAAAACTTCCTTGGTATAGATCTCAAGCAGAGCAGTGTAAAACCCATACAACTGCTTCTAACTTATTTATGTTGCACTAGTTCTTCTCTCTCTTGCAAAACAACTTGTGTGAGTGAGTACAAATGAAGGGGAGTTCCTCCCTATTTATATTCTTTAGTTGACTTTACCTCTAACCTAACACGGTCGACTTGTCTAACTAACTGGGCCAGTCTAGAAAAACACCAAAAATAGCATTTATTATATTGACACTTGGCTTACATTCATAGGTTTACATTGATTCTTTCAATGACTCTTACAAGACCAAACTCATCTCCTGAAGGAGGAATGCAATCAATACATCTGGAATATATTTCGAAGTTACAATACTTTAACACTCTCTCTTAACTAGGAAGGTATTCAACCATGGTAGCAACCACTACTGCTACAACTTTACAACTGACTAGTGAGTCTATATTTCATAGGAAGTTTTAGAACATAATCATACATCTTCATCATCAATCTCAGCTGGATCATCTTCTGCAATATCAGTATGTGAATACTGAATCATCTTCTGTACGTACTCAATCATCTTCTACCATCTTTCTGAATCATCTTTTGTAGCATCAAATGTGAATATTGAAACATCGTTTGTCACTGAATCATCTTCTAGATCATCTTCTATAGCATTAGTATGTGAGTACCGAATCTTCTTCTGCCACATCAGTAGGTGAATACTAAACCTAGTTCTGCAACATTAGTATGTGAATACTGAAACATCATCTGCAACATCAGTATGTAAATATTGAAATGTCATCATCTTCATTATTAGTATGTAAATACTGAAACATCATCATCTACATCATCAGTATGTAAATATAGAAACATCATCATTTGCATCATCAGTATGTAAATATTGAATCATCATCATTTACATCATTAGTATGTAAATATTGAAACATCAACATTTGCATCATCGGTATGTAAATATTGAAACATCAACATCTGCATCATCAGTATGGAAATACTGAAACAACAACAACATCATTATCATGTTAGTGCTAAAAACAAAATCATTTGTAATGATATATCATCACCTGCATCACCAACATAGTGATGTTGGAACATCAACATCACCATCAATATCAAGTATCATCATCAATATAGAAATATTGAAGAAATCTCATCAACAATCATCAGTATGAGAATATTGAATCTTCTATATCAGTATAGGAATACTGAAATCTATCTCAATCATCTCATCAATAAACAAACATCAATGTAACAACACTGAGACTATATCAGCAATTATCAATACTGAAATTTCAGCAATCATAAGTATAATAATAATGAAACAAACATCTCAGCAATTATCAGTATAAAAATACTGAACCAAAATATCAGCAATCATTAGTATAAAAATACTGAACCAAACATCTCAGCAATCATCATTATAACAATATTGAACAAAACATCCTTGCAATCATCAATATAACAATACTGAACCAAACATCTCAGCAACAATACTGAAAACAAACATCTCAACAATCAACAATATAACAATAATGTAACAACCATCTTTCCCTCTATCTATCTCGGAGTAGCATCATGGTGAGTTCTCTAGTGGATCCATTCAGGCATTTTGTCTTACTTACCAACCCTTTCGAGCCAGCAAGCCTAGTTATATAGATGGAACTACCTGGGGACCAACAATCCTTGTCCTGGATTACACACCCACTTGGGTTAAATTGGTCCATCCAAACATACTGATCCCCGTAGGATCAATAGCCCTCGTCTGACTAACCCTTTCGGCCAGCAAGTCTAGCCAGACTTACCCTACTCTAGACTGAGCTACCACCACTACATCCTTCTTCCATATACCATCACTCCCTCTTTCAATATAGGTCCTTTTTTACTACACCAAGCTTGTCTCGAAAGTATTCAAAATTTACATGAGCCAGAGGCTTAGTTAACACATCTACCACTTGTTACTCTGTAGGAACATACTTGAGCTTTGCAACTCCTTTTTGAACCATGTCCCGAATGAAATGATATCTAACTTCAATATTCTTTGACTTATCATGAAACATTGTATTTTCTGTCATCTTGATACAACTCTGATTATCACAAAGGATATCAATAACATCTATCTCTGCATCAAATAATCCTACCAACATCTTTCGAAGCCATATTTCTTCACAACAGACTGAACATGTTGCAATGTATTCAGCTTTCGTCGTTCTAGGTGCAATAATATTATGCTTTCTACTGAACCATGAGATCATGCATGATCCCAAACTAAAACAACATCCTGAAGTGTTATTTCTATCTTTAGCTCTTCCTTCCCAATTTGAGTCTGTGAACCTATATAATTTGATATCACCATTCGATGCATATCTGAGCCCATAATCTAAAGTTCCCTTTAGATACCTCATCACATGTTTTTCTCCTATCAGTTGAATATGTTTGGGATTCACCATATACCAACTTAGTGTGTTTACATAAAAGCATATATTTGGTCTTGTATTGGTTAAGTACCGTCAGTGAACCAATAATTTGTCTGTACAGGTGGCATCTACAGCTTCTGAGGCATCAACTAGATCACACATCAAAGACACATAACTGGGGTATGAATTTGGCTTCTTCCTTTCTCTAATGGTTCCTTCTGCGGCACCATGTCGTTTTTCTTCTTTGATTACTTCACGAGCCCAAGCAGGTTTTCTCTTTCTAGAAATCATTTCACTAGGTAATTCTTCCCATAACTGAGGTTCTGTCATATCATGATCCTCAAGCATCTGACATTCTTATTCATTCCTAACTGGTTTAGGACTTTCTTCAGATTTGGGAGCTTCATGCTCCTCTTCATCTTCCTTATATTTCTTTGACTTTTTGAAGGTTGTATCTTCGTCAAATGTGGCATCTCTACTAAGTTCATTTTGACGGTATCCTGGGATATAAATTCGATAAGATTTTGATTTCTCACTATATCCTACGAATAATCCTTTCTTTCCTGAAGGATTTATCTTTGATCTTTTCTCCTTGGGAATTTTTTTATATAAAGGACAACCGAAAATATCTAGGTGACTCACTTCAAGTTTTTCTCTGGGAAACATTTCTTTTGGAGTTTTGTTTCCAAGGGAACTATGAGAGATTATATTCTATACGTATACTATTTTTTTGGTTGCTTCTTACCATAGGTGCATTGGTAGATCTTTATAATGTATCATAGCTTTCACAACTGCCATGATAGATATGTTCTTTCTTTCTGCCACACCATTTTGTTGTGGATTATAGGGAACTGTGAGCTCCCTCTTAATCCCATCTTCCTTGCAGCATTCATTGAAGTCTCGTTAACTGAGGTATTTTGTTAGATCGGATGTTATGGCATGTTGCATTTGGTCGTCTTTTATTTTGTGTTGACTTGTCGGTAGTCGGCCGTATAAATGTTTTTATTTGTTTCGTAGCTTCGACTAATTTTCCGTCTTCCGGTATAAAACTAAAGTCCTTAATGAAATTTCTCTAAGTTCATTCCATATGAACCTTTCACCTCGTGCTTCTTCCATTTTATACCATTTTTTAGGTAGGTCATCTAATGTCGAGGGAAACATGTCTGGCCATATACGCTCATCTTTGTAACCAAGTCTACCCCATTATTTTTCACATATTCTTATATGATTTTCTGGATCTTGTACTTGGGTGAAGACAGGTATTTGTGCCTATTTTGTTAGCTTCCTTCCTCTGAGCCTTTCTACGAAGAAAGTCGAAGCTGTCGTCCATGTTTGCAGTCTTGAGTGATGGGTGTCCCACCATCAAGCAGCTTGTCCTGTAAATGTTTCGAACAGGCTTTGAAGTCGACCATGTTCACCTAGGTTCTTAGAGACTTGTTCTACAAGGAGAACTGGTGTTTCTCTTTCTTTATACCAAAGATTTTGTTTATTATCTAGTTTTATTGGTGTCAAAGAGGGATACTCCCTTATTTTCTTTTCAAATATTTTTGGAATAGTCGATACAAAAAAGCATTGTCGAGTTGGTTTCTTTTGGATAGCCTGAATAGTCCAGCAACCCCTTGCTTGTGTTTCGTAGTTTTCAATTTCCCAATCATACAATTTTGCATTTGAGTTATATCCAACCGAGTCCTAGTTCCCTAGATGAAGTTCTCCATAATTATTAGGTTCAGTATAATCTTCATTGTTTTGAATTTGGTAGAGTTGTCAAAAATCGGCTTATTCATCAATAGGTTCAGTCCAAGGTTCTCCTTGTGAAGGATGAATGGGGAAAATCACTTTCTGTCCATTCCCTTTTAGTTTTATCCTTTCTTTGTCCAATGAGATGGATGCCTTCATTTTCTAGCCCCATGGTCGTCCTACCAGGCTTGGAAAGGAGTTGGATCCTTCCTTAGTGTCGATGATTTCAAAATCGACTTTCATCGAAATTCCTTTTATCGTTGTATCGACATTTCTCCAAACCCCAAGGGTTCGATCAGTCCTTGGTCGGACAACTTTAAATATATGCCTGATTCATTTAGTCAGGGTCTACCCAATTGTTCCCATGTATCTCTCATCATGATATTTACTTGGGATCCAAAGTTGAGAACGACTTATCGAACGTGGTAACCTTCTATTTCGAGATCAACAAGTGGGTCGGCATCATTCTTATCTTTTTTATTTAAGCTGCATATACTCTTAGTCTATTTATATGTGTCATTTTTGTTTTTAATATTGTGCAGTAATTCAATGAATTGTGCCACCGACTAATCTTTATGTATTAGGTTTAATAATTCGTGAAGTGTGTTCTGCAAATTGTCATCGACATCTTCTTGTCTAGCAAATTCTTGAAACATGCTCGATACATCGTTATACAATTGTTTTTGCTTTATAGGGTTAGGGTATTCGTTTTTATCTTTAATCTTGCTTATTCTTGGATTGTAACCTCCAATTTTTGTTCCTTGTCTAGTTACTATGTGTAGTTTCTTTGTGCGAATTATATCATTTTTTTGAACACAAGACAAGACATTAACATTCTTCTTTTTATTAATTTTTTCAAGTATAGTGGGACAATCTTCCAATGAGTGGTCGCCCACACCATAGCTAGTACAAAATTTTAGGTCGGTTCTATCTTTATACGAACAATATGCATACCAGTGTCCTTCTTTATAACATGTGAAGCATCGAATCGGTCATCATGGTCGATTGTCACGATTTCCAGAGAATCACCTCAACCTCCAAATCCTCTGCGATGGTTGTCGAACCGACGTTCGTATCTATGGCCTTCATATTGTCGATTATTTGGTGTGTTTTGTTCATTTGGGACGTTATCATTATTCTCAGCTACAACATTTGTTTGATAAACTGCCTGATAGTTTTGTCGATTCTTAAGGTTCAGGTGGCAGTCGATTGTTGCATGACTCTTGACTTCATAGATCGCACACCACGAAGCTTTTCCATTCTTCATGTTGAATGGACAATCCTTCGTCGTATGGTCTCCATGCTCCTGACAGATATCACAGAAACATTTTGTTTGAACAAAACTAATGTCTTGTCGACTTACATCCTGTGGACAATTATCTTTGGTGTGGCTGGCTGTAGAACATTTTGTGCACCAAATCTCCTGACCCTTGAGGTTCAGTTCTCTTAAATATTTCTGCATGATTTCCAATTGTTCTTCAATTCTTACGTCGACAGCATTGTATGTTGGGTAGTCCTCATCCATCTTGACCTGTAGATCTTTTGTGAATGCTTCTTCATACGTTTTAAATGTATCGAGGCTTATGTGTCGTCGGATCTTTTGGGACAGTCCTGTAAGAAACCATTGAATCAATAATTGTTCATCAATAACATAGTCTATTTGGATCAAGAGGTCTTTCCATATTTTGTCATAGTCCCGGACGATTTCTGTTGGTTTCTAAACTGTAGACTTGAGTTTTTTCGCTGCCAAATGCTTTGCATATGGTGTTTTGAAGAAGGACAGAAATTGTTGCTTGTTCTCTGCTCTAATTGCATTAGGTGTTCTTTTAGTATAGGTCATATACCAAGTTAGTGCTCTTTTTCGTAGTGCACTTGCAAACTACGCCATTTGTCTATCCTCATTTGTAACTTGATTGGCCTCCCATGTCGACTCGCAGATGAACCAATGTCGTCTGGGATCTTCCTCACGCTCATAGAGGGGAACGTGTGCTGAGCCGTGCCCCATTTCGGTGTTGGCTTCTCCTTTGGGAGGTGGCGGTGGTGGGGCTGGTGGGGGGGGTAGTGGGATATTTGGTGTAACTCTTTGTTAACAACTTGTCTCGATGGAACCTTCATTTTCATCAGATGTTTTGGTTTTCGGTTCTGTTTCGACAACAAGTCGATCAGGTTCGTCTTCTTATGTCTATGTCCAACTGCACTATTGTGCCCATGAATCCAACTGATTGGTGTTTTGTAAAGCTTTGTTTGGAAGGGGGGGCACTCCTTCATGTCTGGGGTAGAGTAAGTGGATGCTTCAGTTGGAAGGGTACGCTTGAAGTGTAACCCAATTTCCTTCCCCCGGTTGACGGATCACTAAATGATTGTCATCATTTACTTCGATGTCTAGAAGGCTCCATATACCTAACTCACCAGTTCTTAGTTTCAGGTCCTCCTCGACAATGGCCTACATTCAAGTACTTGGATTTGTCGGAGATCTAGGTCTTTCCTCCTAGGGTATTTCTAGTTGGAGAGCTTCTCGTTTCTCTATCCACAAATCTTCTTCCATTGGCGACACCTCTTCATCTACGCCTTCTTCCTATCGGTCATGACCCGACTGCAGAAGATTTTCCTCATGCTCTTTCACCCTAGCAACCATTCTTCTTTGGAGCGCTATAGCTTGCTCTCGTATCTCTTCCCTTCTTCTCCGCCTCTTCTCCCTTTCTATTTTCTGTAATTTTGATGTACCTTTGTGAGTCATTGTCCGCTCACTTTCCTTCTTAGGTCGAAAGTTTTATTGATGGTGGTGGTATTTTCTTAGGTCGACTAGAATCCTTTTACTCTACCTCGACACATGGCCAACTACCCCCCCATATCCTACCTGATGCTTTAGTAAGCTCGGATATTTCGGTCTATTTGTTCAGGAAGTACTCCCACTCCCTTTTTGCAATAAATTTTTCCCATGCCTTCTATTTTTCTGCCCATTTAGTGTTTGCAGGCGGTTCGATGAGTGATGGTCGAGGTTCGACTATATGACCTACTCCTCTGTCGATTAGAAATTTGAACAACATGGTCAGTAGCAAACAAAGAAATTTCTCAGTAAAATAGGTATAGAATCTTTTTTCAATACTTTCAACTGAAAGTCTCTCCTCTACTGCTTGTTCTTGACATAATTTGTCTGCAATTTTCTCAAACCACTCCGATAGGTTTGTTCTTCCTCCTCGGATCAGTTTCTTAAGTAATTCTTTGTCTTTAGTTGCTTATGGATTCATCTAATAGTTTTTTCAATGACTGGGGCACCGATTCTACAAATTTCTCATGGGTTTTAGTGAAGAATTTATCCTTCTCTTGAGCAATGGTCAATCTGTTTCTTCTCACATAATTTTGTAAATAATTTGCGATCTTACGGTCCCACCAATTCTTAATATCTTTCTATGATATCATCTACGTATGGTCATGTCATCCGTATATGTACTACCGGCAACACAACCAATGTTGTAATCTCATAGATTACATAAGGTTACCAATAATACACACATAGAATCATATAAGCATACATAACAATAGACAAGAACAGATAGTAGAATAACAGTTTATATGATAGAATCACATGAGGGTCGATATATAAACAAAACTGAACCAAGTTCTTTATCTGGTTCAACATCCTATTATATATGATTACAAAATGGTTATGAGTAACTACTTGTCGGTTCGGTCAACCGACACGAGCTTTGGAGGCCGACCTAATCTCCGATTAGTCGGTTAACTAGTCTAGTCAGCTCATCGACTAGCTCCTCCAACGTATATTGATCTTCTATGTGTCCATTTATGTCATCTCTCAAGGTCACTAAATACCAAGATCCTCCATCTCAAACTTTGTTAAAAGTTCCTCTTGCACCCATCTATGAGTTTCTCGTCCTCTGTAGGCTTCCATCTTCAACCTTGTAGAAAAGGTTGAGATCTCCATCACTCTATGTGATCTTCAAGCAATTGTATGTGTTGTCTCATGGGTGCCTTCTGAGCCTGTATAAATCCTTCTATGCACATGCAATTCTCTGCTCAATATTCACATCTACTTTACTAAAGAAGTGTGTCTGGTCAATGGAGCACATCCCACTATAATCTACTCCATGTTTCTGAGAGAAATCACAAACCTTGATTTGTATTTCTTGATGTTTCCATTTGCTTCATGCTTGATCTTGTAGATCCACATGGAAGACACTACGAACTTCCCTTCAGGTCTCAAAACGACATCCTGGACATCATTCTTGATGATCAACTGGTACTCTTCGATCATAGCCTCCTTCCATTCTTTATTTTCGACTACTTCTTCATAGCCAAAAAGGATCTGCATCAATGGTGCCACACAACAATGCCACATAATTGGTGTGTGTCTGAGGCCTCTTACTTTATCTAAAATTCTCGTCTAGAGAACCATACATTTCTTCATATTGGATGAGCTCTCGTGCCCAAGCTGGTATTTTCTTGTGGGTGTTCACCTCTTGAGGTGGATCTACAGGTATTTGTGTCTTGGTCATATCAGGTTCCTCTTCATGTACTTTGTTGTACGGAATCTTCTTTGAGTGTTATGGTTGAACCATCATCACTCATTCTTCGTAACAAGATTCATCATTATTCTCTTGTAGGTGATTGCATACAATCCTTCATACAAGTCAAATTCAGTTTCATAATTAGAAACATTTCATATTTTTCAAAACATATTATTAATGACAAGTTCTTATACACAAATACATATGTCACACAGTTATGTAACTATATTTTAGCCAATTCAACATGTATCCATATATCGTATACATTCGGTAACTTTCTAAATGTCTTCCATCTTTACTAGAACATTATTAAGAGTGTGCACTACTCCCAATATGTCAGCAAAGAGGTTTCATTCTATATAAGTAGCAATGGAATTTTGTACAACACCATAGGATACTTACCCATCACATACAAGTTAGTAGTATATTGTTCATAAATGCACACACTCAAACATGCATAATACATCAACTGAACATAAATATGTACACAACAAAACAATATTATTTAAGTAACTAGATATATAGGAAATGATAATTTAAGCACTTATCCTTGTTTGGTGGGTGGGTGGACTCCCTCTTGATCCTTGTCTCCTTGCAAGAATAACTGGATTCTCTGACAATGTGATTTTCTTCATCATATGATTCTAACGAACTATGTTTGTTGTGCTCGTGATTGATAGTGTTGACCAAGTCTTCTATAACATAGATCTGGGTATCCCTTCTTCTTCATCAATCACAATTGTATCCCTTCTTATCCAATGTTGAGATGGATAAGAAGTTCTTCTTCCTAATGGGTTGAATCCTTCTAGATCAAAGTACATATTACTCATCACTTGAGGAATCCTCCCTTGTTTTCTTCTTGGTTGGTTCATCATCTTCAACAACATGAGCATGATGCCTTTTCTTTTTGTTTTCCTTGGGGGATCCTTTGTTTCTGGGACAATCTATTCAGAAGTGGCCTTTCTCATCACATGTGTAGCATCTAATATTTGTGTAGTCCCTTCTTGATCTATGATTCTTTTGGAATTTCTTGCACCTTTTGTGAGAGTGATCCTCCCTCTTGCCTTCATTGTTATTTTCCTGAGTTTTGAGAGGTTGATAATCAATTTCTCCCATCTTCTCTTCCATTGATACTAATCAAGCTTCTTCTTGAGTGCATTCCTCTGATAGTCTATTGAACTCCATTAGTTTCTTTCTGGTGCATATCTCTTGAATTAATGAGTCCCATGACCTTGGAATTCCATTCAAGGTGGTCATCATGATCTCTCCTTCTTTAACATTTTCTTCAATGGCCTCTAGCTTCTCCTTTATATGAGAAACTTTTCTGAAGTAAGACTAAATGGTTTTTTAATGTTGGATCTTCACATTCTTGAGTTGATTCCTCAAGGCCATCTTCTGATTGATGTTCTTTCCTTCAAATAAATTGGTCAAAGCATCGAACATCTTCTTAGGAGTCTTCAATGATGATACATGATGGATGATGTTATCCTTGATGGAGTCTATAATAATCATTTTAGCTCTTATTTAATGTCTTCTTGTGGTTTTCCTTTGCCTCTTCTCGCTCTGTTTCTGGAACCTCCTCATTGATGTATTTGTCTAAGTCATTCTCTTCTAGAATGAGAGAGATTATATACTTCCATGCTCTGAAATTATCTGCTCCTTCAATATTATCCTCAACCTTATTCATCATCTTGATATGAGAACCTCAGATCGAGATACAAATTAAATAGATCTTACCAATTTGAGACGCCCAACCTGATTTTGGATCTAGATGACCTAGGGTTCCATAGAGAAACCCTACTTTTTCAAACTTGGAATCTTGAAAATCTGTCGAAATAGAAATATGCACCTCCTTGAGGCGAGTTGTTCAATGAGGTCCTTTACAAAATTTTGTGGAGGAAAACTTCAAAAACTTAATGCCCTAGTCTCCTCTGGCAATAATGATTAGGTCAAAATTGAAACTTCTCAAAACTGGGATCTCTCTCCACCAAAAGATGCACCTCCTTGAGGCGATTTAACCCAGCTCTCTTTTTTGGAGATTTCATGGAGAAAGTTGCTAGAAATTAGAATCCCTAGTTTTCGCAGCTGCACAATACCTTCTTTTATAGTGGCTCTGATACCATGTTATAGTTTTCACTTTAATTCAATTATGTTAGATATTTAAATTGAAAGATAGACAAGCACAACAATACATAAGAACACAAATATTTTCCTCGATGAAACCATAAAGGAGAAAACCTTGCAACTTCTTCATAATAGTTTCGTCACTTAGTACAATGTCAAACCAAGATAGAATACCCAAAGATAAGATGTCTTCAACAACTTCTTCTTCTCCTTCATTGTTACACTTGCATTTCTCTCTCTTGAGTGAACTTGCTTGAGAGATCTCTGTTCAAATGAGGGATGGAGCCTCCCTATTTATATTCTTCAGTTGTGTGACTCACTTACCTAACTAGGTCGTTCAGGTTCTCTAATTGGGGTCAACCTACCAAGGAAAACTCAAAATACATTTTATATAATACTTGTGTGGGTACTATTTCCCTGATTTACAAGGAAGGTTTTACCTCATGAATTTTACATGACCAATTACATCAAGGACATATTCGAACGAAGGAATAACATCTTCGAAGGAATAACATCTCCGAAGCAGGAATACAATAAAACTACAATAGAATATATTCCTAAGTTACATTTCTTTCAACATGGGGACCCCTCTATTATCCATTACCGTGATTTTTTGGTATTTATTTTGGTTTCCATAGAAAATTGCATTAGAATTCAAGCATTATCTTTGAAGCTTTCAATAATCGAGGGTTTTTGGACAATTTATCTATTTATTTTAGCCTTTTTAAACTTTTCCATTGTTGAAGGACCCATTTGTTATAAATTTCAACGCACGGTTTGCAAATTAAGCATCATTTTACTTTTTTATCAAAACGTAATTTCAATCTTCAAATCGGGCCCTCTTTTCCTCATTCAAACTTTATTTCTTCCCACTTTTTGGATCGCCTTTGATTTCTTGATTGAACCTTTATTTCTTCTTTATTTTCAAATTTTGACCCATGATCCATTAATAAACCATGATTTCTTAATTGAGGCATTTTTAACCTTTAATAGATGTATTTCCCCATTTCGAATTTTGCACCTAAATTTGCAATCAAGGCACTTTTCTAGCTCTTTAAGCAAAATCTTATTCTTGATCTCTTGATCACGCTCTTTCTCATATTTTTTTCAAGTTTCGCACTCGATTTACATATCAATATTGATTTTGAAATCACAGCCCCTTTCAAGCACTTAAAATATATTCCTCGCCCCACTCCCTCATTCCCCACTTTGAATGATAGACATGATTTATGAATCGAGGATCCTTTCAAGCATTTCAAATGCATTTTTCAACAAGATCATCAAATGAAAAGAAACCCTGTAGCATGATGATAGAGTCAAAGGTTGATATGTTATTTTCCATGAATGACAAATGCAAGGTGATATGACCACGGGCCCATCACTATTTAAAGGTATGGAGGTTCATGAAGGAAAGGTTGTATTACTTTATAACAAAATTTCCATAGTAAGAAATAACATCACCTCCATGTTAAACCAATAGATTCTTGTAAGTTGTGGTAGATCTCCTTTGGGATATTTTTCAAAATAAAATGGTAATGTCTTAGTAACTGTCAAAAGTGCAATTTGAATTTCAAAATGCCAAATCATAAAGTGTGTTTTGAATAAGGTGATTTGGATGTAGTAGAAAGGTCAACCCTGTGGGTTATCTTAAGTGGTTGAGAGTTGTTTACGCTAGTAGAAGGTCTTAAGGTCAAATCCTTGGGTGGCTATGCAGGGGCCTCACTCGATATCCACACTGGGTTAAGCCCCGTAATCAGGGTCGACGGTTTACCTCGGGTACCATCCTCAAAAAAAATGGGGAAGTACCTGAGGGTTTCCCGAGCGATGTTCCATATATATATATATTATTTAGTAGAAATGTCAACTTTATTTATAAAAGGAGCAAAGGTTTTGGGTTCAAATCCATAAGCAACACAATAAAGTTGCCACTAAAGGAAAAAAGGCACAAAGCATCAACACATCATTATGGACCATGTATTTAAATAGAAAGGAGGCCAATGAAAAAGCAATGACTCCCATTTGTTTCTAAGAAGAAACTCTTACTAACAAATTTTGGTGGGTCAAAGACATCCACTGCAAGGTTCTCCTCGTCTCAGACACCACTTGGTTAGAAAGTAACCTCTTAATGACCACCATCGATGTTATGGAGAGAAACTTCCTATGGATTGGGGTGTACCACAACAGATAGATAAACCGCAGAAACCAATCCTTTCCTATATGCAAGAGAAACAAAACATCTAACACTAAGGGATCATAGGTCGTACCTTATTCTGGACGGTTGAAGCAGATCCTCGTTGAGCTTTTTCCAATCCCGCTTGCTTTAGCAATTCACTCTCAACAACAGTAAACAAGACAAGCATGCTATATAATATGGCGTTAGATCTACTCTAGCATATATATTCATAAATGTGTAAACAATTAAATATATCTATGGATTCAATATTCCTTCAATTGCACATTAAATGGACAGAAAAATACATTTCTATTAATCAAATCAGAGATTACACAAGTGACAACCTCTGTCAGCACATCTATGAACCGGAGAAACTGAGTCCTCCACCACCTCAAACCTCCATCTCTCGATAGCAAGCTCACAAGCAAAGGAAAGCTTGGGAAGAACACAAAGTGCTCCAAAGGGATAAAGGGATGCAGACTCAAGTATAAGCAAGCTAAGACAACAATGGACTATAATTTCCTTGCTCTTCATTCCTCCCCTTCAATGTTTCCAAGGGGTTCCTTATATAGCACTCCAAAGGGGTAATGGAGGGTCAAATCCGAGCGATCATAAGGAATATGGAAGGCCAAGAGTCAAGTGGTTTGGACACACATCAAGGAAAACTCCAATAATATTTGGACTTATGCACACATCCTGATGTATGCAGGTTTGAGGTCAATATCCACGTATATACGCGAGAAATGAATTAAAAGTCATGTACAACAAATAACAGGTGTTTTTAGGGATGATATTGGAAACATCAAAGGTACAATATTGGTCCATGGGGTCTAAAGAGTCTTCAGAGGGACAGGGAAGGCCATAAATGTGTGATTAACCATGAGTGGTAAAATCAACTGTAACAGATGCCCCCTAATGTGTGAGGTCAGAGGGGTAACATGATGGCCGAAATACTTTATAAATCCATCCGAGAGGTGGAGTGATGAAGAACCAGGTGGAAGAACCAGCCATCCATCAGTATAGTACAATAATAAATCTCTGCACATGATTGCAAATATATAGTAGTCCCAGATACATAAGAGTACAATGGCCATGAATAGGCATGATATACAAAATGTGACATGTGTGGTCATCGCCACGTACAATATATAATAGATTAGAATCTCCATGATGAAGATATACAAAGGATAAAGATCTCCATAGAAGCTGAAGATATACAATGGATCAAGATCTCCATAATGGCTGAAGATATCTAACATACACTAGAATCAAGCCAGGAGAGCTGAAATCTCATGAACACTGGCACGATCAAGGAGGTAGCATATGTGGAATGCCACCAATATGGAAAGTATTCTACACAAACCACTACAAGTAAATGTCCTACTATGTGAATAGAGGTGTCGAGGTCGAACATAGTAGTCCATCGTCTGATTACCGGTCATTGATGTATACCGTTAACAGATGCGAGATCACCCACTGATCATGAAAATGGGAATCAAGGTACTAGAGTGCAATATAACAAGTGAGAATATGTGTGTTGAGGTCGAACACTTGAAAGAACCCATCGATCAGGGGACATTGATGTATTCCCAAAACTGTCGATGGCGAGAGAACCTACCACTGATGAATGTAAATCTCAAAGCACTCAAATGACTCTAGATTCCTATCCCAAAATAAATGATCTAAAGTTGATGGGATAGAATCTGCTGGAAGGAGGGCATTAAGGCATCCCCCATCAACCAACACGAGGTACTCAGCAATGTTGTATAATGTGGAAGGACTCGAACAAGATGTGCATTAACCAGTAAGAGTACTTGGAATGGCCGACATGCAAAGTCAAGACAACTGAGGAATGGCTGACTCAGGCTTCAACTTCCTTCGAATAAGAGCATAAAGGCGAATGGTAACTAAATGTAGGCAGCATAGACTCAATATAAAAAACTGGGACATCTTTGCGACACATGAGGCATCAACAGAGGCTCCATATGGACTGGAAGCTTAACCAGTCGGTGGAGATAAACTCAAAGAAACAAGTACAGATCCTAAATTCAAACTATTAACCCAACCAACGGATGTGATATACAGTGCTCTGTTCGAAAGCGACACGACTTGACTGCTGCCAAAAATAACATCTTTTCCTGTCCAGCTTTTTAGTTTTTTGGTTTTTTTGGACTTTTTTAGATATTTTGAAAATCTTGAAAAAAGAATAAAAGTTCTTTATAGTTACAAATCTAGGAGGAGACGAGTGTCAGGGGTCAAACAAACTAGTTCCAGGCAACGGAATATACATATGCTCAATGCAAGGAAACATGTGTAGGATAACAATACTTGGGGGAATGTCCCCCCCCCCCTGGGGGTAAAGTGTACCACAACAGACAACCCTAAAGGAGAAATGTCAGTATGGGCACCAACTGCAAAACATGATCTAACTAGGGTACCCATGTATGGGAAAGCTCTACCATTCACAACATGTCACTTCTAAAAGCAGCAAGAAAGTTCCGTGAAAAGATAGAATGAGTTCATACCTAAGGTTAAGATGAAATGGTCATAAAGTTATGTGAAGTGAAAACGGATATGCAACCTAACCTAAATGTCAGTTTAGACATAATACCTGAAATAGGCACGAACGGGTCAAAGCCATGGTCAAACCGCACTCAAAATGGGCTCCTACAACATCAAATTAGTTCAAATGGGCCAAAATGATTAGAAACGGTCACAAAATATAGAAAGTGGGTAAAAATTTCAAAAAAATTTCTATAAATAGTAAAAATTAAAAAATGTTCATACCATTTGAATTTTTTACCCAACATAGTGCATTTGAGCTCAGAACTTCAGAAGCGAATTCCGGGAGCATCATCCGGCGGAATCCCTCCCCGTTTGATCCAAGTAGATTCTCATGCTCCTCTCTTTCATTTTGATGCAAATTTTTAAATTTCCATGGCCAATTTAATTTTTTGAGCCATCCTAAATTGTGTTTCGCACCACACGGAAATCGGGCTTTTTTCCACGTATAGGGTTTTCCATACGCGGAAAATGCACCGAAACCCACGTACATACGCGGATGTTTTGCAAACAGTCGCGTACAGGGCCGTGAACAAGGATTTAATGGGAAAACTCTGATCAAAAACTTGGTTTTTTTGTGCAGGATGGTACTAGAGTGGCGAGAGAGAGAACATGGTGATGTTGAGGAAGTTGTTCAAGCTGAGCTCATGGCCAAACAAGCATTACGGGCATGTGGCTTATACAAGTTTTGGTGTCTTGGCAGCCTGACAGCCAAACGAAGAATACTCCAGTTGCTAGTAGTCTATTGGGATCCAAAGTTCGAAACATTTTAGATAGATGGGATGTCACTCAGCATTGAGGTTGAGGACATATATTTCATGACAGGTTTTTCTCGACGAGGGGAGGTGGTGAACCTCTGATCCCGTGGGCCAGGAGGCGAACTGACCATAGATGAGTACATAGCTGTGTACTGCTTTCCGGATACAGAGACGGTTGGGAGTCAAATCCCGACAAACTCGATTCAGATTCTAGGGCTGAAAGCCATACTTTTGGCCTTATGCAGGATTGCAAGTTTGGCTTCACTCCACCAGGCCTCACGGCCAATGATGTTCTATGCGGTAAAGTGTATTCTCCCTACAGTATATGACTGGAGTACTACGCTGTTGAGCAACATGAAACAATAGCTCAGTGACTGCAAGATGGGTTGGGTGTGGAACTTCAGGTTTGGCAGCATACTGAGCACATTCTTCTTTAAGCAGGTGTCAGGGCTAAGCCTTAGGATAGACATTTCTCCACATGGATTTCGAGATCCAGCTTAGAGGCGCTGGGATAATTTCATGCGCAGACTAGGAGGTGGCAGGGTGGTTAACCCCTACCTAGCAGAGTTCTTTCCATGGTGTTGGAGACATCTAATCGCCATAGATGACTATCCCTATGCAAAGATTGACTTCCGTGGTGATCTAGACATGCCCCTACTTCCAGGAGAGGCTTATGGAGACATAGGCAAAGAATCCCAAACCCACTTTTAATTTTTGAATTATAACTTCTTCTTTTTTGTTTTTTGATATATGAAATCAAAAGACGTGTTTTTGGTGTGACGACACATAGTGACAATCTGTCATGTATATACAGATGTAGGACCACGACGATTGGATGGTTTCCCTCGTCATCGATGGAGGGGAAGAGGGGATGAGATTATGGGTGCGGATGCGGAGCAGACGCTCCAAAGCATCCACATGAATTTTGTTCGACTGACACATAGAGTACCCATGTCGCAAGTCGAGGACTTACCTGAGGCCATGCAACGCCAAGTGGTTGGAGTACCATGAGCATGGGTTCGACTGTTTCACCGGCTAGCTAGATCCATAGTGTGCTATCATGATCAGCACCCTCCTCCTCCTCAGGCTTAGAGACCTGAGTGTACTCATTTTTGTATGACCGTGTATTTATATTTTGGTGGCTCGAAAGCCCCAATTTTTTATATGGCACTTATGTATTATGACGTCACTTTTTGAACTTAATGAAAAACCTTTTATGATGATCGATTTTATTTTATTTACATGTGTGTAAAATGTGTTTGTGATATTCTTATGGTCTGTGAAACAAATTCCAATCTAACACATAATTAGCATATGAGTCAACAACTTGATTAAAAATTCTTGGAACATGAATGTATGTTATACTCTCAAATTGTCATTCTAGCAATCTAACCTGTAAGAATCTTCGTAATAATGTCGGATCCTTAATACGATACAAGCCATTAAGTTGTGAAACCACTAACTGCGAATCAAGACGTACCTCAAGACAATGAACACCATGCGAAATGGTATCACACAATAACTCAATAACGGCACTATATTCAGCAACATTGTTTGACGAAGGCCGTAAACATACGCCTCCTGAAGACAATATTTGACCCATAGGAGTATATATCACCCAAGCAGCCGAAGCTGAGTTTTAAGTGTGACAACCAGCACCATCAGCGAATCCTATGTAAACGGAAGACTCCATCAACATCTGCCATAACAAACAGAAGCTAATCAACAAACCCGATCACCATAAGAAAACCTAATTATGCAATGCAAAACTGTACACACATTATAAAAAACAAATAAAAATTCACACATTATCTAAAATTTAGCTGACTCCCCACATTTGAATTTGTGTACTAGTGATAGTACTACATTAGGATCCATACTTTGCGCCATGTGAATGAGTACTTCCATTCCAACCCTTGGCGTTTCGTACTCCACCGCCTCTTGTATATATTTTTCAGCGATCTCCTCTTCAGTAGTACTACCTGTACTACTACTACTGCGACATTTCTCTCGTTCTTATTTATTTTTGTCGATCTGATTTCTATAAATTGCATTGATCCGCATCTATTTTCCATCTTCGACACAGCGGAGGCTCGGCCGGGGTCACCATGGAACACATTCCATTCACAAAGTCGTGAATTCTTCTTGACGCAGATGAGAATGTGGACGTGTTCCCAGGTCGCCCCAGTCGGAACTTTTGCTGTTCATGATTTTCTCTGCGCATCCCTCCCTGCTCACTTTTCCAGATAAAAACCTCTTATTTGTAGATATATTGGATCTCAGGTTTTCTATATTTAAAGGTTTTGTCTGTTGATATGGATCCAGAATCCTGATAAAGCATTGCAGTACTGCAACAAAGGAATACTGATTTATGGTTTTCTCTTTTAGTTTCAATTTGTTTGCTATTCACATATGATCCCATCTCTTCTTTGATATGGATCCTGAATCCTGATAGAGCATTGCAGTTGTGCAACAAAGGAATACTGATTTATGGTTTTCTTTTTAGTTTCAATTTGTTTGGTATTCACATCCGATCACATCTCTTCTTTGATATGGATCATGAATCCTGATAGACCATTGCGGCTGTGCAACAAAGGAATATCGATTTATGGTTTTCTCTTTTAGTTTCAATTTGTTTGGTATTCACATATGATCCCGTCTCTTCTTTGATAACAGTCTTCTGTGTCTCCGATTTTCAGGAGAGCCCAAGATGCCCATCGGCGGCGACTGCTGTTTTTGGTGACGAGCAACCGTCAGGGCAGAGATGAGAGCTTTGGGGTGAGTTACTTGGGAACAGACACCCAAAAATTTGGCCACCGGCCATCCTCCAGTGAAAATGCATTCACAAACTTTGTGGTATTTATGATATATAATAACTTTCTTGTGGTATTCATAACTTTAATGTGTCCCTATAAAGTATAAAGTTTTTTGAATGTAGAAAAAAATATTAAATTTTGGAATTCTATTTTTTATTGTCATTTAATATATTGAAGAGTAAGATGGAACCATCTATGTTAGTTTAGAGCAATGGTTCACATTGAAACAGAAAGCTATCACACAAATGCTCCAACCACCACCATAAGAGAGGTGTAAGGACCTACATTTGTCACGAAGTTCTTAAACAAAATAAGGGAAGAGGGAAAAGGTTACTAAGTTATCACATTTTCTTTAATATTTTATTTAGTGGTGATTAACCATTGAAACAGAAAGCTATCACACAAATGCTCCAACCACCACCATAAGAGAGGTGTAAGGACCTACATTTGTCACGAAGTTCTTAAACAAAATAAGGGAAGAGGGAAAAGGTTACTAAGTTATCACATTTTCTTTAATATTTTATTTAGTGGTGATTATTTTTACATGGTACTTTGATTAAGATTAAAATATCTCTTTTACACTAACAAAAAGATAAGGATGCAATGCCATGATTAGATTGAAGCAATGCATTACCATACAAGGGATTAGCCACCATCATCAAAGGGAGTAAGGGAGTAGAGGAAGAAGGGAGTGGTATCACTACTCATTTTATGAATGTATTTGAAAATTGAGGAACAATGGTTAAAGGAGAGAGGTCACCACTAAGTTTTAATTATTAAAATATGAATTAAATGTTCACTTAGGTTTTTGATTGGTTTTATATAGTCTTGGAGGTTCACTATGTGAATCTATGTGAACCTATGACACCCTAAGGAGATTAAATAATACCCTGATTTCAATTGATATTTAAGGAATGCCTCATAATCTCCTTTTGTTCGACCACTTCTCGATAAACCTTTACGATTTAAAAAACCCCTATCCACATTAGATATCATAGGTTTCCATTTTTTCCATGACATTCTTAAAACCGCTTTTTACTTTTACCCCAATTATGGTGACATGGCACGAATCCTTTAAATATATAAAACTACTTATAGGGTGAAATATGAAAGCTTAGTGAGAGAAAATATTTGAAGAAGACGAACAACCCCTAAACACAAGTTGACTTCGTACAGAGTCACTCCAATTTTCTTCACACCATATTCACTCACAACTCATACATATTGAAACAACACTCTTACTCCAAACACAACTAGATTCACATTGGCTTCACACAAATCATACTTGTTCAAACACTAATCTAACTTCACACACAATCAAACTCAGACTAACTTTAGACATAGAGTACCTGTTCAAAACCCCACATACCCTATTCAACCCCCTATATACATAATTTTAAACCCCCTAAATATCTATATGTTCTTAATATGTTAAAATACCCATTAAAATACTGAGCAATATATTGATTCCATATTTTAAGAGTACTAAATCCCTCAATATGAATCACATGATATGATATTACATACTTAATGAACCCCATGCTTGAGGTGCTTATGTAGAGTACCTATGGATTCTATGTTAGAGGCATTTTCCAATATTTCCTTCCAAAATGGAAATAAATCACACTTTATGGAATAAACAAGGCACAAAACTTCATCATTAATGTTTCATTCCATTAAAACTCCATTTTTTGCTCTAATGGTGCATTTCAAAGGGAAAATGTGATCAAATAAGAACTTTATATTCATTCATTAAAGGAAATTTCAACTCAAAATGGGCCCTCTAACTTTAACTCAGATTCCATGTCATCATGTGTTAGCCAATGAAATTGCTTTAAATTTGAAATACCGTATAGATCTTAAACACTTTTTTAATATAAATTTGGGGATAGGTATCATAAAAAAAACTATTTTTTTTGTTTGTATTTTCGACATATCTCTTCGTGTTTTTACTCAAATTTTGATCGAGAGAGCTCATTGGATGTGGATTTAAATTCCCCATCCAACAAGTACCCACTCGGCATACTTTTGACAGACCCCGCTACCCCAAAAACAAGAAATACCTGAAAAAACGTGATGATGACATTTTTTCAAGTATTTCTTGTTTTTGGGGTAGCGAGGTCCGTCAAAAGTATGCCGAGTGGGTACTCGTTGGATGCGGAATTTAATTCCGCATCCAACGAGCTCTACTGATTGAAATTTCGGAATTTAATTCCGCATCCAACGAGCTCTCCTGATTGAAATTTGAGTAAAAGAACGGGGAGATATGTCGAAAATAGAAACAAAAAAGTAATTTTTTTTTCTTCCTCCAAAATTAATAAATATTATTTTATTATTTTAAACTATTATTTTATTAATTTTTTTTCGGAGGCCCATTTTGAGTTGAAATTTCCTCTAATGTGGTTGAATAGATAAATTGCAGATATAGCAAATGCAACCTAAACAAAAATGCATGTTTGGATAAAAAGATTTACAATTACAAGGGCCAATTTCCACTGCCACCCCATGTTTTATGTTGTTTTTATTTTTAATGTCATTGAGGCACTCATTGTCCAAGCAATTGCTACACCCTTGTTCATAATCTCCAATATCAATACCTCTAGGAATCTCCAATATCAACACTAAGTTGTAGGTCAACCAAATCACCATTATTAACATGTCTAACTATTTAATTAAGTATACCCACTTGTTCATGATTTGAAAGGTCCTCATGTTTCCTTTCTACTTCATTGTAAATATTTCTACATGAACTCCCTCTTTTTCATTTGTTGTTAAGAAAGCGCCTAAAACAATAATTCAACATTCTATTTTTTTCCTCCCATCAATGTCAAATATGAATGAGGTATGAGACACTCTCCATATTAGGATATACAATGCTCTTAATAACTTGTCTGTGCATCCCTTTGTTTTCCTAACTCATTATTAACTAGAAAAGTCAGTGCATCTTTAATTATCGGATAGTGCTTGCACCCTTTACAAGGTTAGCTCCTAGAACATGAATATTCACATTCTCTAGCAATGTTTGAATATTTTGTGATGCCATCAACTTTGGATTTGGGGCTCATTTTGGGCACCAAATGAGCATTGGTGTGGTTATAAACTATCAACATAGTGACCTCAAACAATTTGTATTGATTGCGGTAAATTGAAGGAATTGCATCCTTATAGTATTCTAAAAAAGAAGAGGTGGACAAATACCCTAGAGAAATTTTCTCATAGCTCTACCAATGGCATATGCTTCCTTATACTTGGGAGTAAAATTTTGCATTTTCCCTTTGTTTTCCTAACTCATAACCAACCAAAAAATTCAATGCATCTTTAATTGTCAGATAGTTCTTGCACCCTTTACAAGGTTAGTTCTTGTAACATGAATATTCATGTTTTCTAGCAGTGTTTGAATATTTTGTGATGCCATCAACTTCGGGTTTTGGGCTCATTTGAGGCACCAAATGAGCATTGTTGTGGTTATAACTTATCAACATACTGACCTCAAACAAATTGCATTGCTTGCTGTAAATTGAAGGATGAGCATCCTTATGGTATTCTAAAAAAGAAGAGGTGGGCAGATACCCTCGAGAAGTTTTGAAACTTAAGGGTCTCTTTAATTCTACGACTCCCAATATGCATTTCCCTTCTTGAACTAAGAATCGTTCCCTCACAAATCCCACATTGCAATCATAGTCCTACAAACACCACCATACTTTGATAAAACTATTCAATGTTTTTCCAATCAACAAAATAATATGGCAATGTTTTGGCTAGGGCCTTTATCAGGGTTTTAAGTATGGTCCATTTACATCATATGTACCTTGATCATGGTACAAGTCAATTTGAGAGACTATGCCCATAATATATATACGTACAACATTGGCATGGGATTTTGAGTAATTTTAAATGAAATTGCCATTGTTGCTTCTAGTTTTCTTAATGTCTCTAAATTAATGTTAGAAATGTAGTTGCTTCACAAAGATATCCTCGAGAAGAATCCTAATACATATGTTCTCCATGTAATGTGTTTGCATCCAACAATCTTTTTTCTTGCAATGCACTCAATAGGAAATCAATATGATAATTAACAATTTGTTATGTTTTCATAGAAATAGGTGAGTTGTTTATTCCCAAAGCACAATCTCCACAAAGAATGGAAAAATGAGTTATTACACAACCTTCTAGAATATAAAAATTAGTCTCATTTTGGGGTTGGGTTCCATTTCCAAATAGAAATCAAGTTATAAATGTTTCATGATATAACGTTTAAGTCACCAATCCAGATCCTCCTATGATATAGAGTAAAAAACCTCTCAATGTAAATTCTACTTGATTTTCTACCATGGAAATTTCTAGATATAGTTGTCGATGTTTCAAACAAATGTGTAGATTTACTAGTTTTCTCACAATGTTTATTTATTACCATAGTGGACAAGCCTCCTATTGCTCCAACCGCATGTGATAGAATTTATTACCACATGTGATAGAAGTTATTTAGTTATAACATTATGTCATATTCTCTATTAGTGTGTAGATAAATGAATCTTAGTGCCATAGGAGACATATCACCAAGAGCCAAATGTGTATGGAATCATGTCCTTGAGTTGAAATATCCCTGTCAAGTGAAGAGGGACTAAGAAATGACTCAAGGTTAGATCTGACTTGTTATAACTGTCAATTAAAGTTACATAATGTGGATGGTCTAAAAGGCAATAAGGAGATCAACACATGCAAATGTCACATCTTCTTCAAAAGTAGTGTTGGCAACACTCTCTATCTTTTTATCTTCATGTTCCAATACAAATATCTCACGTTTGAATGATGAAAATAAACACCATATATTTTAGAAATATTGAAAAAAATTCTTAGAGTTGAAGTTACTTGTCTAAATCAATTACAAGTAGAAGCCACACCAATATAAGATATAAGGACTTTGATTAATAACGTTTGATATTCCTTACCATTTTCCTTTTGTAGAGACTGTTTCTTTTCCTTAATTTTAGAATGCTCTTTTTGGAAACCATAAAGATTAATTGAAGTTGTTAACTCCATCTTTGTGGATGATTCAAATAGTTTTTTAAGAACAGCACTCAGCTTCTATGTCAACAAACAAAATGAAATAATCCATATCTTCAATAAATCCTCAAACCTACTAAGAATTGAAAATAGAACTAGACATTAAATAATATCGATATCATAACATGTTGATGGAAAGATGAATAAATGGTCCAATATATTTGCACAAAAAACAAAAGCCATACAACCACATGCTCAAGTACCATTATTGTATATTGAAACTCTACATGAAAGCAAAATAGTAAGTATTAGATCTAGAATATAAATTAGGCAAAATAACTGAAAACAAGGAAGCTCAAACATGTAAGCAAAGCTCTAAAGAAATTGAAATTCTCAATATACTTTAAACTTAAAATAATAGAAATATTGTCCATGAAATCCCTTTTCCTTAACACAAGAGACCCATCAATGAAGCCCCTTTTAAACGATAGTATTTGATTTAGATAGTCCATTTTAGGAAATTCATATGGTATGGATATTATATAAAGTTAAAGCCATACTTCATCCAAGCATGGAAGGTTGGAATTATTACTCAAATGATATAGCACAATCAAGGTTATTTTCATGCGTAGGCGTAATAGATAGAGTTGATGGTTTTCTTTGTTATGGTAATGGGCTCATAACCCATGTGGAGGATATATATATATCTATTATTATAGTATTTGATTTAGATAATTCATTTAGGAAATTCATATGGTATATATATTTCATGATAGTATTTGATTTAGATAGTTCATTTAGGAAAGTCATATGGTATGGACTATGATATTCTATAAAGTTAAATTCATATTTTATACGATAGTATTTGATTTAGATAGTTCATTTAGGAAAGTCATATGATATGGATTATGATATTCTATAAAGTTAAAGTCATATTTTATAAGAGTATTGAAGGTTTGGAATTCATACCAATATATTTGTCAACAATTTGTCTATTAATACGCATATAATCTATGGGTTTTTGAGTTTGTATGAATTTTTTTTATTTTTCTTTTCAAACTTACACTTAAAAACCATATCTACAAAATTGAATCAACACAAAGAAAAATCAACAACATAAAAAGTACACAACCAAAAATTTTCAAAAAATTATACACCCCCCACATCAACGCGTCCTCTTCAAAAGAGTGTTTTTTGTTTTTCGATTTTTGTAACCAGTTAAAAAAAGTTTGCATGCACACACATGTAAAAAATGTGATTAAAATTTTCAATGGTCAATTTCAAAATTTAATAAAAATAATATATTTTCAATATAAATTAAGAAAAATTTATGTGAACCCAATGCATTTTGTGTAGATTATGTTCTATATATATATATATATATATATATATATATATATATATATATTATACATTTATCAATAAATTATTTTACGTGCAGAGAAGCCACTTGTTAACTTTTCCTGAAATTTACAAGATCATTAAATGCAATTTTTACATATTAAATAATAATATAGGTCGAAGAACAACATATTTACTAAATTAATAAAAAATCGAGTTTTCACCGTCACTTTTGGCCAAAAAGTGTTATCCATCGTCATGGATTCACCCTTTATCTAAGATCATATAACTTGACTCCCATCATTATAAACACTTATTTAAATTTTATACAAATTTTGATCCAAAGCTAAAGATTAAAAACTAGGATATTACAATTGCTCATATTTTGGAATATCAATAAAGGGTTCTATTTCTGTAGGTGCAACATTCTGGTAGTGAAAAAGAAAGAGGAATAAAAAATATCCAAGCTTTTGGAGACTCAAAACTACTAATAGAATGGGAAAACCATCAGTGTGTCGTTAGTAACCTAGGGTTTCTCTCTATTATGAAGGTGAAAGGTTTCTTTGAAAACATTACTTCCACTCATGTATACCGTGAACTCAATTCTCAAACCAATAAGTTATCTAAAGAGGATTTGGTCTTCCAAGAGGGTACATTATTTGAACAAGAATTTGGGGAGTTCACTCTCCTTCCAACCATTTTTAGATATTTATACTAAGAAAGACCTAGGATGATCTGTTATTAATTTTGCTTACATAGATAATTTTGAACTTAGGAATGTTTTGAAGGTTTCCTCCTGTTATGTAATTTGGAACTTTTGGTTGGATAAAATAGATTTGGGAAACTATAGGAAGACTATAGTGACAATAAGTTTTTCCTTAGGAGAAACTAACAAAAGATTGCATTTGTCTAAAGTAGATAGCACACCCTTACTTTGCATAGCGCTCCTTGGAGGCCATTGCCATTGCCTCGATTGGGTCTTCTCGATGAGTCCATTTTTTGTTTGTTGAGGTTATGTGCCTAAGCAGTAAACAATCATAGGAGTACATGATCATTGCTGATCATAGTCGAGCATTGCCAGAGGGTCATATACGATAGCCAATAGTCACTAGTATACGGGAGTCATAGCCTGGTTTCATTGATTATGCATAGCCAGTAGCCATGGTTACATAGTTAAATATATAGAAAGCCAGATCCAAGCCAATGAAAAGTATAGATTCATAATCGATCCAGGTCCAAATTAAGCAGTAGATCCATCAGCATCAAAGGAAGAAACAGATCCAAATACCTTCGTAGCAAATTCAAAGCCAGCAATTTCAAATTTTAGAAGTTGAAGCAAATGTTAAGCTTTGATAGGTATGGAATTCAATCAAATAGAACAATTAATATTTTGATTTCTTTCTCATAAATATCGAATATAAATATTTTTCTGCTCTAGGGAAAAAGGGTGATATATTCTAGTTAGTATTTCTTTTATTTCTAGTAGTTTGTGTCACTTCATATAATGCTCCACTACATGACATTATCATTTAACAAATTATATCTACGCATTACAACTAACTATCATATTGCATCAATATTTATTGTTGCATATTAGGACCAATTTACGAAATAATTGCTTTGTATAACAAATATGTCCTGATCTTTACTATTTGTTGCATCTTTCTCAATGATGTAATACATATTTTCTCTATATTCAATATTGTCAATAAATGACGATGTAGAGATAAACTTTTTTAAGGAGGTTGTTTTCCTCCTTAAACATATTCTTTACTTAAAATTATATATTTTTGTGTTTGATCGTTAAATATGGGAGACAGATAATGATGTTCCCCTGAATTTTCTACCTCCTCCTATTAATAGTTTTGAAGTATAATAATTTGGAAGGTAAGGGTTGTGAGGGGTTCTATCACAAAAAAATGGTCTTTCATTCAAAAATATTGAATGACTATGTACCATGTATGAGATTTGTTCATGGACAATGTCTTATTTTTCTCTTGGGTGGGAGTTCTCTATGGGTTTAAGGATTTAGAGGTAATTTCCCAACTAAGCTAACTAAAAAATATTGTTTTGTCTTTAATTTTCGTTGTGGAAATTTTAAGAATAGAAAATTTGCCAAGTTCTCAACTCATTTCTTTTGAGGCCAAGTTTTTATACACTAACTTATCATAGTCAATTTGATAAGACATGTCTAAAAACTTTGGTATTTGTAGTTCTTGAACCATAGAACTTTGGTGCTATGTGAGCCTATATTTAATATCTACTTTCCTAATACTAAAATGATTTAGATGGTTATATGTAGTTTTAAGTGATATGAACATGCAGTTGACATGTATGACAAGATACACAAGTCATAGTGTCATACTTAAACCTTATACCTCAACAAACAACTTCCCTATTTTGGGAGCCATTTATGTGTTAAGGTCATATGAAAATTGTGTAATATATAACACATGTGTGACCTCAATTAAATGGGAAGATCAAATATCCAACCTTAGCATCCTCAAATATAAATGGAAATTATCAAGAAGTGCAACATGTATTGATGCATTCAAACCCATATGGTGTAATGTCTTTAAAAGGATGTGGTGACATCCAAAATGGTTATAAATTACATATTATAAGGTATCATATATCTAGTGTGGAACTAAAAAAAAAGGTCACAAACAAACTTGCACACCTTCATCCTTGATTTTGAAATTGAATAGTGTTTTTTGAATCAAACATTGATTTAGACAATGGAACAAATAGAAAGGACTAAATTCTCAGACTTGCGGGGTATGAAATTTTGGAGCATTTTTCTCTCACCTGTTTGAGCCCTCAACAAATTTACCAAGTTCAAAAAACTTAGGGACCCATCCTTTATCTATTGACATGAGTTTTTGGTATTTCTTTTGGTTTCCATAGAAAAATGCATTAGAATTAAAGCCTTATCTTTGAAGTTTTCAATACTTGAGAGTTTCAAACTTACACAATTTATCTATCCATTTGAGCCTTTGTAAATATTTTGAGTCTTTTCCATTGTCGAAGGGCCCATTTGGAATGAATTTTAACCCACGATTCTCAAATCAGGCATCATTTTACTTTTTTTTATCAAATCTTAAATTCAGTGTTCAGATTGGACCCCCTTTTCCTCATTCAAACTTTATTTCTTTCTACTTTTTAGATCGCCCTTGATTTCTTGGTTGAACCTTTATTGTATCTTCCTTTTTGAATTTTGACCCCTAATTAATTAATAATCCCTATTTTCTTAATCGAGGCATTTTCTCCTTCACTAGATGTATTTCCCCCTTTAAAATTTTACACCCAATTTTGCGCTCAAGGCCCTTTTCTAGAACTTCAAATGAAATCTTATTCTTGACCTCCTGATCATGCATCTTTCTCCTAATTCTTTCAAGTTTTGCACCCAATTTACATATCCATATTGATTTTGCAATCAGATCCCATTTCAAGCATTTCAAATATATTCTCCCCTCCACTCCCCCAGTCACCCACTTTGAATGATTGACATGATTTATGAATCAATGTCCCTTTTAAGCATTTTAAATGCATTTTTCAACAAGATCAAATGAAAAGAAGACCCATAGCATGATGATAGAGAAGAAGATTGATATGTTATTTTCCACGAACAACGAATGCAAGGTGATATGATCATGGGCCCATCAAAATTCAAAGGTATGGAGACTCATGAAGAAAGGTTGTATTAATTTATAGAAAAAGTTCCATAGTAAGAATTAGCATAATATCCCATGTTAAACCAACATATTCTTGTAAGTTATGGTAGGTCCCCTTTGGGATATTTTTTGAACTAAAATATTAATGCCTTAGTAACCATCAAAATTGCAACTTGAAGTTAAAAATACCAAATCATACAATGTTTTTTTGTATAAGGTGATTTGGATGTAGTAGAAAGGTCAACTTTATTTATAAATAGAGCAAAGGTTTTTTGTTTCAAATCCATCTTCCAACACAATAAAGTTGCTAGTAAAGGGGAAAAGGCACAAAGCACAAGCATATCATTATGCACCATGAATTAAAATGGAAAATAGGTAGCTAAACAAACAATGGCTCTCATTGGTTGCCAGGAAGATGCTCTTCCTAACCAAGTTTGGTGGTCCAAAGAGGTCCACCATGAGGTTCTCCCTGGATTAGATTCCACTTGGTTAGCAAGTATCCTCTCAATGACCACCATCGACTTCATCTCAAGTGGAGCCATCTTCCATAAACCAAAAAAATAAGTTGTGCCAAGAAAAGAAAGTGGCAAAAATAGTAAATAACTATGCTTTGGCTAAATTTATAACGTGAATTCCTAATTTTATAGGATTAAGGAAAATTGGTGGCTCCAAAGCAATATTTGAGCCTTAAGTAAGGAGAGATCAATTATTCATGGCAATGAGAAAATGGAGGGATCTCATTGTTTTTCATGAGATGCATTTCTAACCTAATTTTGGGTTCATTTCCCTCCATGTATATATGAAACATATTTTTCTCATTTACACAGGAGGTTCTTCAGAGGTTCAAATCAACAACAAAAAGGAAAAAATGGAGGAAATAGGTCATCATTAATGAAACGTTTTCCTAGCCCCATGGGGGGCAGAGCAAGTGGTAAAGTGGAATTGTTGAAATTGGTTGTAATTGGAAGGCCTCGTGTTCAAATCCCCCCAAATTTACCTGTGCGCCATGGTTTGGGCCCTGTGGATGCACCTAGGGGTATAGTGATAGCGGGATTGGATCCCAAGAGCCCGTGTCACGCGAGTACCAGCTCGTCCCTAGTTGTTGATTCCCCTAGTCACAAAAAAAAAAAAAAAAAAACTAAAATTTTTCCTGGAGTAGATCAATGTTTTTTCTCTTCTTTCAACATATTTCTATTTGTAAGCATTATCTGAGCAATAGCCATTGTAAATTCATGTAATTTGAGGTCGATGACAGTCATGTTATGGTCCCAACCCCCGATGCACTTTTTGCATAAAGGAATGGATGTTTAAATCTTTGATTTTATAGTCCCCAACACTAAAGTTGTTATTTTGAAAATGAATGTTGAGTTTATTGGTTAATCATGATTAGGGCACGTTGGAATTGGTGAAGTAATAAAGCTCAAGCGAGTTATGTTTGTTTTTGTTTCATTTTTTTGTCTCACGTGGCATTGAAAAAACATCATCTGGAATATCCATGTTATTGGATCATTTCCATCAAACTTTCTCATGTCAATCTTGGGAATGAGGTAGTTCTTTGATCTTGAATTGAACCCATGATGATGTGTATTATGGAGTACTGAATGATTAAGTATCAAGGGCTCAAACCTAGTGTTCTCCAATTTCCTTTCAATTTTCCCATTGTGTTACGGAGACAAGTACCTCTTTTTATGCTTATCCTCTTCTTGAGGAGATGAATTTGAAGTAAAGATATGTATCATCTCTTTACCTCCTTCATATCCTTGAAATCCTCTTTACTAGCCATCTTTTGATCCATATTTTTCAACACACATTCTATATAATTTTTTGCATTTACCAATTAAACATTTTTCACTAACGTGCTACTCAATTCCTTAACCTTGTCCTCCAATAAGATAGTTGATTATACATTTCTTGATTTTATTCATGAGTTATGGTTGATATTTCTAGGGGTTTTATTGATGTAGAATCGTTTGCAAACCCCTTTTCCATGTGAGCATAAAATAATATTTGCCTATAATCATCCTTTATTTCTTATTTGTCACACCTTTTGAATCACACAAAATAGCTATTCAAATCAAAAGTTATGCAAGTTCCAAGTTGACATACCTTTTAAAACTTCAATTTGTAGGTGGTCTTGCTAGCCAAGTTTTCTCCTGAATAATCTATGAAACTTTGGTTGAATTGTTGTCCTATAGTAGCCTGGTATGTCTTATGCAATGCCACAGGTTTTACCAAGTTATGATCTTCCAAGAAAAAGTTAGGGTGACTTTTCCAAAACTTTTTTCTTGTATCCCTTTTAGGACGGCATACGTGCATGGTGTATCTGATTTTCCTTTTCCAATTATGAAACTTGTACCACGAACATTATGGTCCATATTCTTTATTTTTTAGTACATGACCCTCAATTTGGATCTCTAGAGATTTATATATAAATTTTTTACCCATAACACATGTTTGAGACTAGTAAAAAAACCTAACTTTCACATATTGTAACTCCAAACTTATAATGAACTATGGACTATAATTTTTACCATAGGTACTTCACTATTTCTTATGAGATTCCTCAATATTATCTATCTAAAATAGGCTTAAAAAAATTTGTAGCGTAAATGTCTATGATACCAAATGTTATGAACCAAATTCCCCAAATAGCATAACAATAGAAAGAAAGATTAACCCCATGCCTTGAGTACGAAATAAAGAGGTGAATAAGAAACTTCTTCAAGGGGGAAACCTCCTTTTAAAATATATCAAATGAACAAGATGATTTGGTCTCTAAAATTAGATTTCCTTGGTATATATAGGAGAAAAAGGGTACACTTACAATTATGATTTTAGTCAATCGTACAATTACACTTAAGGTCATAGATGACCAATAAAGAAAATACTAATATAATAATATACACGTAATCTTGCAATATCTAGGTATTAATAATATCTCTCTACCATTTCATTATTTTTTCTCTTTGTTTGAATGGTAAAGGGAACTAACCATCATGACTTAATATGCTTACACTTCTTATTATCACATGATTTGGCAACTTTAGAAATAAGAAAACTATGACTAGATCTTGGATCATTCAAAATGGAAAGGGGTTGCATAGGAATATAATTACCTTAAACTTCAAACACTTATAAATAATTATCTGCTCGGTAGTATTCTAACTTATCATAGATATTAACTAGAATAGTCCTTACTACATCATTGACATTGGTGGGACCTTGAATGTTGTGAGCATTTTTGGTGTCCTCATTTAGTTGTGATGATAAAATGGTCCTCTCCACATCCTAAACATTGAATAGGATATCTTGTCCTCTTTCCCATTGATTCAGTGTAATGTCCCGGTTTTGACCCCGTTACATTAGATGTATATGATGTATAAATTGTAAATGATCAGGGTGTGGAGCTAAAGGCCAAGGCCCCACCATTGATCGGTTATGTTATGTTTTGGATTTAAATTGTCACCGATGGTATATTGGGGCATGCGGCATATATTATGTTGTCATCATGTAAATATGCATCTATAATTAATTAAATGAACCCGACCAGCTACGATCGCGGCAACTAAAATGAGAAAGGGGCATGATTTTTCCCAAGGATAAGGATGTGGGGGAATTGTCAAACCTTGGCCAATAGGGTGAAAAACCCATATGTCTTCTTCCTTTGTTTTATTCCAACCACTTTCATTAAGAAAGGCTGCTGGTGGTTGAGGCAGTTATGGTCTTGGAAGTGGGGTGGCAGGACTGTCAGTCCTCACCCACACACACACTCTACCCACGATTTTGTTGTTCATCCTCTCAGGCAGATCTTCTTCCCCCTCCACGAGTTGCAAAACACCCACGCACTGCAATTTCGCGTCCCCTCCATTGCTGTGCACTCTCACGCAGAGGGATTCCTTCCCCTTTTTCGTCTTCATGCACAGGATTTTGCTGGATTTACCCACGCAGTAGTTTTCTTCTGCGGATTTGTGAATAGTGAGGCCGCATCCTTTACTCACGGGCTGATTCGTGGGTTCTGCATTGTGGTTGTTCACGCACCGGTCGTGAGACTGTAAATCCGTCCCCATTAATGTGGTCTGCGTACGTTTTTTTTCCCATCAGCATTGGTTGTGCAAAATGGGTCGTTGTTCCCCACGTCATTGGTAATATGTATGCTGATGCGTTTTGGAGCTGTGGTGTTTTCCCCCTGTTGGAATTGTGTTTGTTGTTGTGTTTGGGACTGTGTAATTCGCTGGGAGTCTTTTTCCTGTTTAAGCTGTGACAGCTAAATTAATTGCTTGAGTGCAATGGTTGGTCTTTGGACTGTGAGAGGAGCAGGGATGTTGGCTTAGATTTGCTTGATAAACCTGGTGGCTGGAAACCACACAGACAGAGCTAGAGGGTTGGCCTTCTTCTCCATCACCCCTGAATAGCACTGGAAGGGAATGCAGGGCCTGAGGGACTGATTCCTTGTGTTGGGTGTGTTTGGGTGTCTTAGAGGTCAGGCTAGTTCTGGTGTAGGTGTTCTTGGCTCTGTAATGAGCTCACCAGCTTAGCGATTTTCCTTCTCCAGCTCCCTAATGGCCTGATAAACCTAACTCTGTTGGCTTGGCTGTGTGTTTTGTGTGTCCTTGGCTACGTGTAAGCCTGTTGTTCCCTTATTCCTTGGAGAATCATGCCCAGCTCGAGGGTGGCAGCGTTGCTGAGAGATTAAGGAGCTCGCTGGCCTATGGTTGGGTGGAACGTTGCAGCGACGTAGCTGGTTGCGGATCGACTTCTTCCTAAGATAAGTGATATTGTCCAATTATACTTCTGCAACCTTAATTTCTATTAATGAAATGATGAACATGTTGAATGCATCCATGACTGAATGTTGTTGGTTTGCGCTATGTATGATGAATGCTTGTTTGAATGTATGATGTTTCCGCTGTGTCTGATAGATGATTGCATAAGTGCATGTTTTTACTTCAACACAGTCTCCTTCAACATTCTGTTTCAACCATTTTGAGTATGCATTTGTTCATGGGGATCTTAGCCCGTGTGTTTGAAGCTTGTGGTCGTGCCCTCCTTGCCGGTTGGAGGCATGGGGACGTGACAATATGGAGATTTGTGGAGATTTGTGCTTTTAAGAAAGTAAAGCATAGGAAGTCTTGGTTAGTTCAGCTAACCACTAGAACTAAGAAAAAGGTCAGTGAAATGATAGAGAAATGTCCATTGGTCATGAATGGGTTGGTCACTTGTATAGACCTGAATGTGCTACCGCTTGGTTCCTATGATGTTCTCATTGGAATGGATTGGTTAGAAGCTCACAGGGTGAAGCTTGACTGTTACAATAAGACTTTCGAATGCATGGATGAAGAAGGGAACGTAGTAGTTGTGAAAGGCATTCCAAAGGTGATTTCAGTAAGGCAGGTTTCAGCAATGCAGTTAAAGAAGTTCTGTAGGAAGGGTTGCCAGTTGTATGCAGCTCATATTTTGGAAACATCAAGAGATGAAACTCCGAGGTTGGAGGACTATCAGGTGTTACAGGAATTCAGGGATGTGTTTCCTGATGAGATTCCAGGGCTTCCTCCAAAGAGGGACATTGACTTCACGATTGAACTTGTGCCAGGAGCAGCACCAGTGTCCAAGGCACCCTACAGAATGAGTACACCGGAGATGCTAGAATTGAAGATGCAACTGCAAGAGTTGTTGGAAAAGAGGTATATCCGACCGAGTGTGTCTCCTTGGGGAGCACCGGTTTTGTTTGTAAAGAAGAAAGATGGTACACTCAGGTTATGTATTGACTACAGACAGTTGAACAAGGTTACTGTGAAGAATAAATATCCTTTCCCTAGGATTGATGACCTCTTTGATCAAATGAGAGGAGCAAGGGTATTTTCCAAGATTGACTTAAGGTCTGGTTACCATCAGGTGAGAATCAAGGATGAAGACATTCATAAGACAGCCTTCAGGACGAGGTATGGGCATTATGAGTTTGTAGTGGTACCGTTTGGTCTCACGAATGCACCAGCTACATTTATGTGCCTCATGAATAGTGTCTTCAACAGGTATTTGGACAAGTTTTTGCTTGTTTTCCTTGATGACATTCTTGTTTACTCTAAGAATGAGGAAGAGCATGAAGAGCATTTGAGACTGACATTGAGTTTGCTCAGGGAGCATCAGTTGTATGAAAAACTGAGCAAGTGTGACTTCTATAGAGATAGAATTCAGTATTTGGGACACATTATCTCAGAGGAGGGTATATCTGTGGACCCCGAAAAGATAGAAGCCATTACTAATTGGCCTACTCCAAGAAATGTGACAGATGTAAGATCTTTTATGGGACTTGCAGGATACTACAGGAGATTCATTGAGGGATTTTCCAAAGTTGCACATGCTATCACTTCTTTGCAAAAGAAGGGGATGAAGTTCGAATGGACATCGAGATGTGAAGAAAGTTTCCAGAGGTCGAAGAATCTTCTCACTAGTGCACCTGTATTAAAGGTTGCAGATCCAGAGAAAGATTTTGTGGTATGTACCGATGCATGCGGACAAGGGCTTGGAGGATTCCTTATGCAAGACAACCACGTGATATGCTATGAGTCAAGAAAGCTGAAGGAACATGAGAAGAACTATGCCACTCATGATCTAGAGCTTGCAGCCATAGTACATGCTCTCAAGATGTGGAGACATTACTTGATGGGTAAGAGATTTGAGCTCAGAACGGATCATTGTGGACTGAAATATTTGTTTGATCAGCCTACTTTAAATTCTAGGCAAGCAAGATGGCTGGAGTTTTTATGTGAGTTTGATTTTGAAATCAAGAACATAAAGGGAAAAGAGAATAAGGTAGCTGATGCACTCAGCAGGAAGGTGCAGGAAATGCATGTGGCATCTCTTAGTATTTTCCAATCAGATTTGAGACAGCAGATTGTTGATCATGCTGCTGGAGATGAACTATATGAGCAGGTAAAAGACAAATTGCAGCAGCAAAGTCTTGAGAAGAGGTATGAGGGATATAAATTGGAAGAAGATGGACTTCTCACTTATAAAGGCAGAATTTATATTCCGAAGGTAGCAGATTTGAGGAGAGTTGTTATGGATGAAACCCATCAAGCTCCATATTTTGGTCACCCAGGATATCAGAAGACAATTGCTACAGCTAGCAAGCAGTACTTTTGGCCAGGAATGAAAAAGGACATGGTTGAATACATTTCAAGGTGTATGAAATGTCAACAGGTAAAGGTTGAGCATCAACATCTAGTAGGTTTGTTGCATCCTTTTCCAGTTCCGAAATGGAAATGGGAAGTTATTTCCATGGATTTTATTACAGGATTGCCAATGACTTGGAGACAACATGATTCCATCATGGTTGTGGTAGACAAGTTGACAAAGGCGGCACATTTTATACCGGTTAAGTCTACGTATGAGACTGGCGACATTGCAAGGATCTTCATGAAGGAGATATTCAAATTGCATGGATTGCCTAAGGCAATAGTCTCTGACAGGGATGTCAAGTTCACTTCCAACTTTTGGAAGGGGTTGTTTGCAGATTTGGGTACAAAGCTAAACTTCAGCACTGCATACCATCCTCAGACAGATGGGCAGACAGAAAGAGTTAATCAGGTGCTTGAAGACATGCTTCGCATGTACGTGATGGACAAACCAACTAAGTGGGAAGATTACTTACACTTGGTAGAGTTTGCTTATAACAATGGACATCAGGCATCCTTGGGGATGAGTCCATGTGAAGCTTTGTATGGAAGAAGGTGTAGGACACCAGTGACTTGGGATAATCCAGTGAACCGGATTGTGCTTGGACCAGAATTGCTCAAGGAAATGGAGCAAGAGGTTGTAAAGATCAGGCAGAAGCTGAAAGTAGCACAGGACAGACAGAAAAGCTATGCAGATAAGCATAGGGTGAACAGAGAGTTCAGGGTTGGAGATCATGTTTACCTTAGAGTGAGGGCAAGGAAGAGTTCCTTGAAGCTTGGAAGTTGTGCCAAGTTGTCACTGAGATACTGTGGGCCGTTCGAAGTGCTTGAAAGAATAGGGCCAGTTGCATATAGACTTGCATTGCCTGCTAGCACTAGGGCTCATAATGTTTTTCATGTTTCTTTACTTAAGAGATATGTACATGATCCTAACCATGTGATAAATTGGGATGTGATTTAGGTGGAACCCGAGGGAGAGTTCCGAATCAAGCCAATGCGCATCCTCGACAAGAAGGTCACCATGCTCCGGAACCGAGACATAGGTCAGGTAAAGGTGAAATGGGAGCACTACGGACCTGAAGAGGCCACTTAGGAGCTAGAGGATGCCATGCGATTGACACATCCATTTTTGTTCAATTTTGTGGAACACTGAGGCGATACCAGTATAGCATTTTGCTCAATTTTGTAAGCACTGAGGACAGTGCTATTGAAGGGGGAGGGGAATGTAATGTCCCAGTTTTGACCCCGTTACATTAGATGTATATGATGTATAAATTGTAAATGATCAGGGTGTGGAGCTAAAGGCCAAGGCCCCACCATTGATCGATTATGTTATGTTTTGGATTTAAATTGTCACCGATGGTATATCGGGGCATGCGGCATATATTATGTTGTCATCATGTAAATATGCATCTATAATTAATTAAATGAACTCGACCAGCTACGATCGCGGAAATTAAAATGACAAAAGGGCATGATTTTTCCCAAGGATAAGGATGTGAGGGAATTGTCAAACCTTGGCCAATAGGGTGAAAAACCCATATGTCTTCTTCCTTTGTTTTATTCCAACCACTTTCATTAAGAAAGGCTGCTGGTGGTTGAGGCAGTTATGGTCTTGGAAGTGGGGTGGAAGGACTGTCAGTCCTCACCCACATGCACACTCTACCCACGATTTTGATGTTCATCCTCTCAGGCAGATCTTCTTCCCCCTCCACGAGTTGCAAAACACCCACGCACTGCAATTTCGCGTCCCCTCCATTGCTGTGCACTCTCGCGCAGAGGGATTCCTTCCCGTTTTTCATCTTCACGCACAGGATTTTGCTGGATTTACCCACGCAGTAGTTTTCTTCTGCGGATTTGTGAATAGTGAGGCCGTATCCTTTACTCACGGGCTGATTCGTGGGTTCTGCATTGTGGTTGTTCACGCACCGGTCGTGAGACTATAAATCCGTCCCCATTGTGGTCTGCATACGTTTTTTTTCCCAGCAGCATTGGTTGTGCAAAATGGGTCATTGTTCCCCACGTCATTGGTAATATGTATGCTGATGCGTTTTGGAGCTGTGGTGTTTTCCCCCTGTTGGAATTGTGTTTGCTGTTGTGTTTGGGACTGTGTAATTCGCTG